>JAPMOQ010015762.1:1600467-1627172 GCA_026543055.1 Argiope trifasciata | reverse complement strand
CGAAACATATGGCAGATTCTAAGACATTGAAGAAGTTTTCATTTTAAAGTTCACTTTATTCTTCCTCCGGAGGCAGGCATAATTACAAGCGTAAAAACAGACAAACAGACATGGCGAAAAGGATAGGAATTAATTTCCCCTCATTTTCTATACTATAGGGAAAATATTGCATACAGTGCCAATATATCATTAAGAGACGGATAGGAATTTCCGAAAGTCAATCACCAGTAAGGGAAACAAAGCAGGGATTTTTAAAAAAAGAATGAGTTTATAATACATTTTTCGAGCCCTTCATGCTGAGCGTGTGAAAGTCAGCTTTTGAGCCGATTCTGCAATTTTACAAAGCTTTTCTTGAATTAATGTAGATAAAGTGTAATCGGATCAGAAAATATGAGAATGCTCTTAGAATGAAGTTGATATGGCTTAAATTAAGATAAAACTTTGGTAATTAATTAGGACTGAAATTAGTGTTTAATATATATATTAAACACTTTATATATTGGAATATATATATATAGTGTTATATATGTTTAATATTATATATTAGGTTTTTCGGAAAGTAATTTCGTTTTTTCCCGACAGAGGATTTAATTGTATTTTTCGCACCCAATTTCATACTTAAACCGCAAAATCATTTTATGTTTTAAGAGCTGATATAGCAAGGCTTGAGTGTGAAAAAGTGCAGCTGATTCTTCGCAGTAGTTTTTGGATGGTGCCCTTTTAAATATGGAGAGCAATAAACAGCATTTTCGTCATTTTTTTCTTTTTTGCTATATAAAAGGTAAAAATGCTGTCAAGCCAGAAATAAATTAGCCAATATGTGTGGAGAAGATGTGTTTACAGTACATCAGTACCAGAACTGATTTGCAAAATTTTTCCTTCAAATGAGGAGGCCAAAAACCACCTCGATCAGTTTTTTTTACAGCAAAGACCAAAACTTTTATGAGCGTGTAATCATGTTACTACCAAAAATATGGCAAAAGGTATTAGACCAGAATGGCAATTTTATAATTTAATAAATAATTTATTCATTAAACGAAAATTTCTTTTCATTTTGACAAAAAAAAAAAAAAAAAAAAAAACGAAATGACTTTCCGAACAACCCAATATATTGGGAAAAAAATTTTAGGAGCTGGAATAATTGTGAGATGCGGGGAGGAGTTTTTCAAAAACCATCGAATGCATAATTTTAAAATCACGTAATTGTTTAAACCGGGGGGTTTTAAGAAAAAAAATTTGTAGACTCGAAAAAAAATTTTAGAATTCGAATGATTGTTGGAATGATCGGAAACCATCTCTTTTCTAAATATTTCCGACTACGAAATATGTGTCATGTGACATGTTTTTATGTCGAACTGATATCACGTGACATTAAAAAAGATGTTGTTCTCAATGATAACTTAAAATTTACGATAGCACATTACAATTTCATTTTTCATTATTTGTTTATATATAATGTTTATACAGAATGACGATTTGACTGTGGCCCAACAGCTAGTTACCAAATCATTAAAGACAAAGATATAATTCCAGCTGGAAAATACTTTAGATAACGGAAAAAATCATTTTTTGTGTGTGTTTATTCTGAGTTGATTAATGCATGTGAGAGTGTGTAGGTGCGTACGCGTGCGTGTATAGTGTACTGTATGAGCAAGGGTCTTTAGGTCAATCCATTTGAAATAAAGAAAATAAACTTGGCACATTTATTATTTAGAGAATGAGAATTCATAAATCGGAGCGAATTCCAGAAAATTTATTAAAAAAAAATTAGTTAATTAAAAATTTTAGCGAAATTTTGACATTTTGTTATTACTATCTAAAATATTAAGCATGAAAATGATTTTTATATCTTAAAATTCAAATCGTTAAATTTTTAAAGATATTAATTTGATAACCAAGCAAATACTTTCTAAATTTTGGAAATTAACCCATTTATGCTTATTATTCCATTTTTGGAACACCCCTCTCATAAAATCATTGTTTATATATTTTTTAATCTAACATATAGAAATTTCAAGCAAAAATTCAAATATTTTAATCTTAGGCATAAATGGGTTTAAAAAAGGGTGTGTGTGTGTTTACTTAATTTCCAACAATTAGTTTAGTTTAGCTACATTGTCCCGTTTTAAAGCAACACTTGAACTATTTTGGGACGGATCTAGCAATTTTGAACCGCAGTCAGAGGACGAGGATGACACCTGAGCTAGTAACCCTCTCTCCAAACTTCCACACCACACCAGCGGGAGGGCGTTTGGTCTTGCCGGATTTAACGTGCTACAGCCATTCTTACAGACGGTTTTTTCGGTGGAACCGGGTCTCGAATCTGAAACCCTACGGCTCACGAGCCGACACCTTACTTCCAGGTCACAGCGACCCTTATTTTTAACAATAGATTATAATGCTGCTCTGAAATTCAAACGTTTTCATTGTTTTATCAAGCAATTAATCACAGCCTAATTTTCTTATATTTTTAAAAGCTAAAGAGGGTTTCTGTTGATTATCTGTGTAAATTCAAAGACGAATAAAAAAAAAAGTGGTTATAATATCTCGAAAATTAAAAGGCGGATGAAAGTGATAGTATTACTGTATATAATATTTAATACAGTATTATGATTGTGTAAAGCATCTTAAGATAGGTTCATATTTTCAATATTCAAAACAGGTGTCAGACATTTATAATAATACGTTTTTAATGCTTTACAGTTTGACGGAATCACTTACATGAGAGCATTTCTAAAAGATTTAAGGTATCCGACTACGTTCGAAAGAAAAAGTTTGAAAATTTTGGATTTTTTAAAAACTATTTATTATTTTTAGATGTATTATCGATTATAAACACTAAAAATACAAAAAAAAAAACTTTAAAATATAATATATTTTGAGAATTAGGAGAATTTTTAGTAAATTTTTATAAAATTTAACCAAAACGGTTACCTCTGCACACAAAATGGTAATGCAGAAATCCTATTTTTCTTTGCACACAAGTTATAGAATATAATAATGAATGAAATGAACAAAATCTAAAAAATATTGGGAAGCAAAGAAGTGATGGGTTAAAATATGCGTATATATGAATTTTTTCCATAGATTCTTAACTTAATTGTTATAAAAACATCTATAAAATAAAAAGTATTTCACCAGCAATAAAAAAATTTGGTTCATTTCGTTGCCGATATCATTTAAAACACATGCTGAAATTTTTATTTAAATACCTCTATTAGTTTATGAACTATAATTTCCATACAAATTCCCCATCATTAACATTAAAGATTTAAGAAAATGGAAGTTAAAAATATGATTTGCATAACATTACCCTGAATGATAGGTCAGGCTTTTCTTTTCCCAGTAAATATTAACAATTTTGGAAAGAGAAAAGTCTCAACTACAAGAAGTAACAAATCTCCAATGTGGTTGATAATCGGTGTTTTTAACGTAGTCGGATACCTTAAATGAAGTTAAATATAATTATTTATAAAATATTTTTGTTACTGTATAATTTTAAACAAATGGAAAAAAACAAACTTGTTTTACTATAACGGATTGAAACACGAAAAGACAAAATTTCCGTTTTAGAAGAATTTTATAGCACTATTGTTTTTATTAAGCACCAATTTTTCCAATATTTATAACTATAAATCCATGACAAGGTATTACAAATGTTTTGAAAATATTTTTATCATATAATTATTTTTTATCGATCTTTATTTTATATCCTTAAAATATTTTTTTTTTTTTTAAATACCACTAATCTACAGAATTTTCATTTTATAGAAATATAAAGAGATTTTTTGCCTTCATTTTAGCAAAAAAAAATTATATTTCATATTTGAGATTATAAAGCATTCCATATCCGGAAATAAATCCAAAGATTTGGAAGAACGCAGGAAACTCGATGCATTTGTGGAGAAATGGGTACGGTTTACAGTGGTTTAAGGGAATGTATAGAGATCTCAGAGTTAAGGAAAGACCTGAAGATTGTCAATAATAATTTAAGCACAGTACTGATGGTAACAGGTCATCTCAAAACCCTGAAGGATGTGATGTCAAAGATGGATAGTTTCATTCCAACTGTTAGAGAGAGAGTGCAGATAGGGAGAAGGAACAGCTATTGACTACCCCGAAAGGAATGTTAGTTTGATTGATCTGCCAATGTAAGGTTGGACCATACTTATTCAGCAGTCAACCACAGCAAATCCTGTTGACACTGTTACGTTCAGTGGTGGTGGAGTGGTCGGCTGTATGCAAGAGCGACAAGATATATATATATATTTAATGCAAGCAATAATAGTGTCTAATGATCAAATGGGAAACAAAAATTTAAATATCCCGTCTACAATGCAAACATTTCAGCTGCTTCTAATAAAGTATGATTCTTAATTTTTATTTTCCCATATACGAAGTATAGATAAGGCATTGCAATCTTCTAAAAATTCGAACTCTACTTTTCACACCTCCCTGAATTCGAAAAACTCATTTTCAGCATTAATACTGTCTGTCTATCTGCCAGTCTGTTTGTAGCAAAAATTATTCAAAAACGCTTTGTGCTAAGCCGATAAAATTTGGCATACTTTTACACAAAATTTGTAAAATTCTTTCCAATTTTGAACAAAATTTACTTTCATCAGTCTGCCTGTCCGACGGTTCGAATATAACACGATAACTATATAATGAAGAGGGGTTAAATGGATGAAATTAGGTACTGAAATGTAACAGCAATAGTGTAGACATCGATAAAATTTTATTAAAATCCAACAAGAGGTTAAAAGTTTGTCAATCTGTATTTTCTGAAGCAATTAACGGGAAAATTCGAAAATGCAATAACTTAAATATATGAAATTTCATGTATTTAAGGCATTATTATCAACTATAATTGTAGCTCTCTTTGAATGTGATAGTTTAGGAAAACATGTCTAAAGCACAAAAACCATTTTCGGATAGCATTAACCGCATGTCCGGGATTAATGGCCAAAATACTCGCCAAGGTTAACCATGCCGGATTCAGTGGCTTCGAATGAAGTTTTGAACTAAATCCATTTGCTGACTAACCGTCTGTCGGTCTATACGTTAATATGTAGGGAAGAAGGTTTCTGTTTAGTAACTGTGTCCGTCTAGTTTATAAAATGAATAAAAACATGAAGTAAAAATATCGTGAAATTTAAAAAATAAATAAATCGGATATTTAAAGTATCCGACTACGTTAAAAATACTGATTATCTACAAAACTGCCGATTTTTTTTAAAATGTCATTTTCTTATAGTTCAGACTTTTATCTTTCCAAATCAGTAAATTTTTCCAGGAAAAGGAGGGCATGACCTATCATCCAGGGTCACATATTTTTCAACTAAAATTTGTTTTTAATTTCAATTTTCTCAAAAACTTTAGTTTTCATAAAAATTCTCCACCGTTAGCATGATATCCCCAAAATTAAAGAGGTATTTACGTAAAAAATTTCATCATGAGCTTTAAATAATATGGGCAATAAAATAAACCGAAAGTTTTAGTGTTGATAAAAAAAAATTTTCATTTATTGGGTTTTTAGTAAAATTAAGTTGTGAATTTAGGGGAATAATGCATCTTATAGGTATATTTTTACCCATAACTTTGCATCTCAACTTTTTTCTTAGATTTTGGTTCATTTCGTTATTCATTATACTGTATAACTTGTGTTCTAAGAAAAATAGATTTGCTGCATTACCATTTTGTGTAGTGTCAACCGTTTTGGTTAAATTTCATTAAAATTTACTAAAAAGTTTCTTATTTCTCAAAATATATTTTCAAATAATTTTATTGTATTTATAGCATGTTGTATTATAATTGACAATATATTTAAAAACCATAATTTTGAATAGTTTTTAAAAAATCCAATTTTTCAAAAATATTCCTTCGAACGTAGTCGGATACCTTAAGTTTTTAATAACTCTATAGTATTATCAACATTGAAGTGGACCTGGGTTTTTTTATTACCGTTATAATTAGTATCCAGTTATTCCAGTTTCAAACAGTTTTAAAAGAAAAGCTGTTTTGGAACAATATTAGAAAGCGTTTTTCTGATCGATCAGTAAGAACTCTTACATACTCTATTTTTCAGAATAGAATTCAAGTATTATTGAAAATTCATGCATAGTTCAACCATAGTAACAATACAAAGAGTCCATTTCATGTTATAGCGGTGTACTACAGATTCATTTCGAAATTTTTAACATGGCAATATTTAAGTTCGTTCAGGGAAGAACGTAAGATCTAGAACACGAATTTTTTTTTCATACGTTTTAGCTAGTACATACAATGCAAGAAAGGGTTCTCCAAAATTTTAATTAAAAAGTATTTAGCGTTTCAATATATTTTTAGAACGTATTGAACAAATTCCAGTTTAACCCATCTTTAAAAAAAAAAGAAAGAAAGGAACTTTATTCATATCATCATGTCAGTTTTTTTTTTCGCTCTAAACTTATTAAACTCTTAATATTCTTTTAGAAGTATATTTTATTTTATAAAGAAACCTCGTTTGTTTCAATATTCTTTTTAAATATATTTTATAACGAAATTTCTCTTTTATTCCTGGATTCACTCTCGCACATATTACAAAGATATTAAATACATTTTTATGTGCAATTAATCGTGACTTTATAACGAAAAGATCATTTTTAAAAAATTAAAGAGACTAGAAACTATTTAGCTTAAATTTAAAAAGTTATCATTTTACAACGTTTCAAATTCGTGATTCGTATCTTTGAATCTTTTATTTAATTCAACAATATTATTATTTTAAATCAAGTGATAAATTAAAAAAAAAAAAAAAAAAAAAAAAAAAAAAAAAAAAAAAAAAAAAAAACGTGACTTAAAAATGAATCGATATTGAGAATTATGTTCACAAAACCCACCTCTTTTAATTATTATTTTTATTTTCGACATAATAATACTATTAGGCTGAGACATTATTTATCAACTTTAAAAATCGGAAAAATAATACATAATTACAAAATATTACAAAGGTTCATTTATTGTTCTGAAAAATAAGCATATGCAGTTCTTTTAAAACGAATTTTCCAGAAAAATTCAGTTACATCTGCTTACCTCTGTTTAGGTATCTTTAACAATCAAACTTTTTTATTTAAAAAAATAATACATAAAGAATTAAAATGCGTTGCCGAACGATGCTTGAGAGAGGACCTTCGAGTGCAACGGATTAATTGCGCGACGTGAAAATTGTTCACTTAAATGAGAGGGGAAGAAACGAAAAAAAAAAAAAAAAAAAAAAAATAGTAAGCAATTGAAGAGATGTTATTGACAAGACAGTCTTATTTCTGCTCATCGCCTGGTAACAAAAAATCGCTAAGCACAAAATACAATTCACTTAAAAAGAAAACAGACAATTCCAACCCGAAACGTACTTGATTTGCCTGTCTCAAGAGCAAATTTGTCTATGTTTTCTATAAAAATTTCGGATTACAATGTTTTTTGTTTGTTTCTGTAATAAATTTGATACGAAAATTATAGCATTTAAAAAATATGACTGTATTTTTTAAAGTAATTTATTTTCTTTCTAAATGGATAGACTCGATATAAACAAAAATAAAGATTTTTGTGTATGTCTACAAATGTATTTCGTAACATACTTTGTAAATAAACCAAAAACTTATTTGATTTGTCTGTCATCAATAAATTTTGCCTTGATTTGTCTATTTTTACTATAAATATTTTAAAAGAAAGTTACGGGTTTTTTCCAGCCGCTTAATTTTCTTTATACATGTATGATACAAAAATTGTAACATTTAAAAAAAAAAAAGATTATATTTTTAAAAAATAAGTATTTATTTATTCTTTTTTAATTAAATATGTTGAATAAGTGGGAAATAAACCGAAATAAAAAGTCCCCCCGACAGATATATTTCGTATCATGCTTTAAAAATTCAATTGACAAAGTTTCGATAATTTGCAAGAGAAGAATATACCAATGAACTCGTTCAAGGTTAAAATAAAATAAAAGAAAGCACAGATAGACCTTATCAAAGAACTATCATGCTTTAGTTTACGCAAAACAATTACGCAAAAGGTGTGATGCATGCAATTTATTTCCAATCGCGATTGTGTTTTGACTAACAATACCCGCCTCCAGAAAAATGGGAGGAGAGAAAGTGAAGGAGAGAGAAAGAAGAAAAAAAGAAAGATAGAAACACATGGCAGGACGCCAAACATTCTCTATCTCTTCATTCTTATGCTCCGGCAATGAAGTTTTATAAACAGTCCAAGCGCAGAAGTATGTCAAAGCAGTTCCGATCAGCAACAGTTCATTCAAAAAAAAGCAAACAGTCACTGAGTTTTAGGTTAAAAAAAATTAGTGCAGTTTTCGCTTGGAAGAAAGAATAAATTTTAATCCTTGAATTTAATAAAAAAAAATGCTATGTTCCTTTTAAAAGGTTTTTAAAAGGAAATTCGAACTTGGAGAATCACATGCAGCATACGAATAAAAAAAAAAGGAGGAAAGAAAAAAAAATCTACTGCAAGCTGTTGACCAATCAAAATGCACGAAAACCACAAAGCGGCAACTTTTTCCACACGCTGGTTTGTTTACGTTCTTGGCGTTTACCTACTGATTGGAACAGCGGACGCTGTCCAAAAAGCGGTTGATTTGAAAGATCATAGTTTGTTTGGAAATCTGACTGCGCCATATTTATCGTTTTTAGACGATTTATTCTATTATCTGGATGGGGAATCCGAAAAAATTACAGAGGCTTGTCGATCGGATATGAAACAATTGATTAACTTGGCACTAAGTGGTGATACAAATGCTTTGAAGTGTAAGTAGCTACTTCCTAGTTTTTTGTTTTTTTTCCCCACATCCAGACTTTTTTAAAAAAATTAATCATTTGCTGATTTACTTGTATAATTTTTTTTCTAAAAGAATGTCTGAACCAATAGCCATTTATTAATGTGGTTTGATTTAAAAAATGCTTAGTTTTTTAAAAATCTTTTTTTAAAAAAAGACATTAATGTTGACACTTGTTATTTACATTTCTAAATATTATGACTAAACTTAATAACTTTTAACCCTCTTTAAATTTGTGGAAATATGTTACATTTTGATAATTAAATACAAAAATTAAAATATTAAAAGAAAATTAAAAACAAAAAAATTAAATCTAGCAAATAATTCTCTGGTTAGTAATAAATATATAATTTTTTTATAACAAAGAATAAGTATTTTTTATTTCAAATATTTTTTGTTTAAATTCCTTTTCATTTTTGATGAATGGAAATATTTATAAACTCATTTCACAATGAAAAACAAATGCTTAGTATTTATTTCAGAAATAATAATATAAAAACTATAAAAAAATTGATATTTTTGATGAAAAGATAATTTTTTTAAATACAAAAACTTTTTTCCACCTTTACTATTATATCCAGATTGAATCCTGAATTATAACCTGATGGCATGATTTCTACTTACTTATCTTTAAAACATTTTTGAAGAATATTATAGAGTGGTTATTAAATATTGGTAGATATTAGCTCTAGCATATAATATTTTTATACATTTCTTATTATGTGTTCATTTTGTTAATATTTTATATGATACTTTTAGTTTTTGATGCAAGTGGTAAAGTTTCAAGTGGAATTCTTGAAGGAGCTGTTAATTTCATTGGAATTTATTCAGAATGTGTCAAAACTACAATTCAATCCAAGGAAACACTTATACAGTCAAAATATTGCCTAATCAATTTGAATGCTTCAACTTCTTCCCATCAAAAGGTTAAACTTATTGTATTTTTAGTTTTTTATTTTCATCTTCAATTTCTTAAATGTGCTGTAATGTATGCATCAATTATCATTTTATTCTTTGAATATTTAATTTTGTATTCTTTTTATATTTTCTACACAAATCAATTGAAATAAAATTTCAATTTGAAATAGATAAAAAGTAAAATGCTTATAAGTATGAATTTTTGCATCACAGTTTCTTACATTTTTTTTTTTTACATGAAAAATCAAGAATTTTATGTGTAACATTGCAAGCAAGCTAAATAAGCTAAAGGATTGCAGTTCTATTTCAAAAATTAAGAAAATTGTCATGACTTAAAATTACAACATAATTTTATGTATAAAATATTATTTTACAATATTTGCATTACTAGGATAGATAGACACAAGTAGATATACATTAAAATTCATGTTTCAATACATGATTTCCAAAACACAGGCATCTTTTCGGTTGCTCAATATTTTCAAAGATAATTGCTAAATTAAGCTTTCTTATTGGAGAATTAAGCTCTGGGAAAAAAGAATTTTAATATTATGTCCAATTATTCATCAGTTATACTTAAAAACTTTATTAACAGTCTTGAGTAGGACCCAAAACTGAACAATTTTCATTTAAAGGGGAAAAAAATATTTCAAAAACTACAATAGATTCATGGTATCAATATTTGAGAATGTTATTCATCTTGTCATAATCTAACTGGTTTAGTTAAAATTTAAAACTGATTTCAAATGAAATTTGTAGAAAAATTACTGCTGCTCTAAACATCGCACTTTTGATTAAGTACAAAAATATTATTGTAATTCAGTGCACATAAATGATTATTAGTAATTATATAAATAAAATATTTCTAACTTTGTTGTTGAAATAAATGATGAAACTATGCTATCTCAAGATGAATGTATCTATTTTAAAATAAAAAAAAAACCTGTTTCATATTGTGAAATATAATGAACAAAATTCAATAATATTATAGAAATGTATATATATATAACTAGCTGCCCTGATTAACAATATTGGTGAATTGTTATACTTTTTAAGCTATTAAACGATTAATATGGAATATATATTTTTTAAAAAAACATTTCATATTGTTATTTGATATAATTGAAAAATATGATTTCAACTGAATCAATTTACTGCATTTTAAAGAATATATTTTGTAAAATAAAAGCAGGAAAAAGGTTATACTCAAAGTAAATGACTCATGATGAGATTCATGAATGATTCAATGGATATGAATTCCATCATAGCATTTATAAGCATAGTTAGGATACAGATTCATTAAGAAAGGAAATTGTAGAGAAATGAAATTGATATCATTAAAGTAGCAAGTTTTTTTTTTTTAATCTAAAGATATCACACGACTATTTTTATAAGGCAAGTGTTATGAAAAATGAATATCAATTTTATAAGTAAATTATAATGATTATGTATCTGGTGACAATTAAAACTATTTTTGCATTCAATTAAATTTTCTGTGTGAAGCCTATTTCTTGATTTCTTTAACATTTGCTTTCCATATGCTGAATGTATGTTTTGGAAATATGGTGAACTAACTTCAAAAAATTTCTGATGATATTTTACAGCACCATTAGTTATACAATTGAAGTTTTGGATGCAGATGTAAAAATGTTCAATGAAACAGTTTGAAATTTATATGATAGTTTACATTTCATTCTTACCATTGGGAAATAATTAATGAATACGGTTTCTGCGACACATATATTACCATTTTATATGCACATAGATTTAATCTTGTAAATTATAGTCTTATTATTATAATTGGTAGAGGGAATTAATGATTTAAAATTGTAACAATATTTTTAATTGATGCAGGAAGTACCTAAAGCTTCATGGCTGGTATTGACCAAGAGTAGAAATCCAGCCACAATTGGAGTATGCATTCCATATTCTTGTTCTACACAAGATGTACAATATGCTACAAACGGCAGTAAGTAAAAAGATTTATTATATATTTATCTATGCCAGATGATGAATTCTATGGTAAAAAGTCTAGGATTACATTATTTTTGACTTTTTACTCTCCAAAAGAGTTGGATAATTTCAAATCAGATGAATATTAGAAAGAATAAAAGTAGTATTAATGTAATCATTGCAATCATAATGGCTGAGACACAGCATATCTCTTGAAAGAAAATTATCTTATATTATATTTGTTTTTAAACTGCAATATTTTAATGTGAACTAATCCAAAATCATAAAAGATATAATATTATCTTTGTGATAGTATAAAAATCTCAAATTAGTTTAAAACATAAACTTCTGATGTGATAAAATTTGCATGCCATAAAACATGAGACTTTCTACAAATATATTAATTAAATCACAATTAGAGACATGATGAATATTGCATAATTCAATAAAAAGAATGTTTTTCACATTTCTCTTTCACATATAGATAAAAAATAAATTTTAAAAAATCTACCAAAAATATGATATATAAACATAATTATGAAATTTAAAATAAAAGCGAAAGTAAGGGATTCGGTTGATTATTAATAAGAAATAATTTGATTGACTGAAATGTCTATAGTAGAATTTTTGGCATGAATAGTTATGATCCCTTGATTTAAAGAAGTTACAGTTAACAGACATATATAATTTCTTCAAGTTAGATTTTAAAAGATGCTAGATATATTTCATTTACAAATTTTTCGGGCATCATGATAAAATTTAAAAGTATTCATCAAAAAAAATTGTATAAAAATATGGAAGAGTATTTAATATCCTTCAATTAGATGAATAATTTTTTTTAAAACTTATAGAATGATTGGTTTTTAAATACTTAATTCAAAAAAGAGATAAACAAAAAATTTAAAAAAAATCCTCATTGATTATAGTTACATTTTCTTGAAGTTAAGAATTATATACCATTGAATCAAATAACCACACATTCTAAATAACCCAAGAAGTCTTAATTTTTTTACTAATTGCTTACTATTTAGGACAATCTTTTAGATTTATCTTGGATTTTAAGTAAATATTCTATTTTCTGTTCATAAATGAATAATATGAAATATATATTGTGTTAGTTTTGATGCTTAAGTTTTTTCCTTGTTACCTTATACTTTGTATTTCTGCTTTATGTTGTACTTTAGATAATTATGTTTGTTAGATTTTGTATACCATGCCCTACATTCAACTGCAGCATATATTTTTAATTTAAATTTAAAAAATCCATTTATATTTCATTATACATATATTCACTTACATGTAAATATTCTATTTTTCACAACTCTAACTATGCTAAAGTGAAATAACTTAAATTTCATATTGTTATCTAATTTATATACTGTATGTAGGTCTGCATCAAAATTTCCAAGATGTTGATGGCCATGTAGCAGTATGTCATACTGATCAAACAGGAATGTTTAAAGATGCTGGAGCCATTATAACTTTGTGAGTGCTAATCTTGACTGCATTTTAATATTTTGAAATTCTTAAATTCATTTTGCAATTTTAAAGTCTAAAGCTGTATCAAAATAGTTGATCATTTATAATGCTTTGAAATCCATTTAAATAATATAGTTTGATATATGCATAATATTGTAATTGATATTTCATTATGTTGTAAAAAAACTCAACAATATAAGGTATTTTTACTGTTCATTCACACTTCTTTCACTTCCTTCACCACTCACTATATTTTTAATTTTGTAAAATAATGAAAAGGATAATTTTCTAGTAATATCATACATTTCATTTTTTTATTAAGAATTTTCTGACTTTATCATATGTTTTAGAAATATTTATATATTTTCCATATTTTACAGCTGTATCTATTTGCTATTTTTTGTGACTGCCATCATAGCCACAGTTTTCGATTATATACTAGAAAATAGAAATAGTCCAGAAACTATAAAAATTCTTTCCAATGAAAACAATAAAAGTATTTCAATGGCTGAATTATGTGAAAATGAAGATCAGAAACCAAAAGGTATATACTGAATATTTTTGATTTTTATTTAAAAGAATATAATTTCAAAATATTTTTGATGTTATAGTAAAAACATTTTTAACACAATTGATGCTTTTGTGGGAAAAAAAGAATTTTTTTACAATAGCAGATATATTTGTAATGCAAGTTTTAAACATCCAAAGTGATTTCATTTATCATAATTCTACTGGATTTTCATTACCTAAGATAAGAGACATATGTGATATAACTTGAGATATAATTTAAAAGCCAACTGGATTCTGTTTTCTTTTGCAGGCCCTTCCCTAGGACTGCGATGCCTTCTTGCCTTTTCCTTTAAAACCAACATGGGAAAAATTTTCACAGTGGGTAAAGGAGATGGCATCAGAGCTATTCATGGACTTAAATTTCTTAGCATGGCCCTCATCATCTTCGGACACACATTTTCCTTTGCTACAACAAACCTTTTCTTTAGTAAATATTCTTTTTATTTCACATATATATTTATTTAGCATAACATATTATTAGTTATATATTTTCTTCAAATGTGATTAACAAACAAGACATGCACTTTACCATTATGCAATTAATAATAATATCTAAGCTAATATCATATGTATAATAAGAACTGGATTATATGATTGGAATATACTGGAATTATATGATAACAGGTGTTCTTAACTTTATTCTCAATGCATTTGTACCCTTCTAATTATAGTCTTCTTGATTATAGTATTTGGTATATTTATCTGACCATTGTTAATAAAAATTTATTTTATTGGTTTCGGTAAAATCATGGCCTTTATTTTTAAGTGAATACCGGATTTACACAAGATGCACCTAAAGATTTCCTATCTCAAATCTTGGCAAATGGAACATTTGCAGTGGATACTTTCTATTTGATAAGGTATTATTTTCAATATTTCTCAAAAACAACTCAGCATTACATTGATAATTATGAGCATCAAGCTCTAATTAGATTTTATATTATGTATAATATACAATTATTTTTTTGATAAATGGTTATTTAATAAATACATTCATTTATTGGTTTAAACACTCTTAATGCACTAGTAATTTATTGGTAAGCCAATAATTCCCTAAGAATATGAGTAATGTTTCATTACTTTAAACAATATATCATTCATCCATGCATAACTTGTTCTTGATTCACTTAAAAAAAGTATTTTTTAGTATCAAATTGTGATAAAATATATAACTGCAATTTAAGAGTCTTGCATCTGTTCTAATTATTATGCATCTAAATGTCAATGTTGAAGTTAAGTTGAATGACATAATAGTATTATTAACAATGTAGCTCTCAGGATAATACAACTCATAAAAATACATTGTCTTTCACAATACTAAGCTGACACTCATTGATTCTGCACATAAACTGCACTGATAATAAACAGAATCTTCTTTTTTCATCAATGAAAGGAAATTAGTCAAATATTTAAGGAAATGTCTTGAATATTTTGTGATAATGAAAAAAGTATTGTTAAAAATTACAAAAATATGTATATATTTATAAAAATATTTTAATGTTTTTATAATAGCTTAATTAGTTTGACATTTTTAATAACAACATTTTGAATTTTAAAGTAGTGTAAACATTTTTTTTTTACCATAATATTTCTGCTACTTTAAAAAAAAACGTCAATCACTTTAATTTTTCAGTAATTTAAATTTCAAAAAAACATTCTGACGTGTACATTTCCACTCTCCAAAGTATATAAAAGCCAAATTTATTAGCAGTTTGTCATCATCGTGTATAGGCACTCATCAAATACCTTTACTTATCCTCTTCATTATTAGAATATATACTTTTTCTTGTATCATATAGCTTATTTTATAACATCTAATATGAATATACTTACCTCAAACATTTGTAAATTCAATTTATTAAAATTAATTAAAAATACTGTTAGAAATTTTTATAAGTACATAATGAAATACTGTCCACATAATGAAATTTAAAATTATAATGTATTGAAACTAAAACAGAAAAAAAGGCTATCAATTTCCCACCATTATGAAACCTCAGTTTTGGTATTTTCAAATGAAATATTTCTTCAACTTTTTTAACATTTTTATGGAATTTCAAAACTCTAAAAATGTTTGTTCAACTTCGAAGTATCAACTCTCTCTACAGCTATAGCAAAAATTGAGAATTGAAAAATTCTGGGATTTATTACATGTGAAAGTTTCAATAATTATTTTCTTATAAAATTTCTTTTCAGTGGTATTTTAGTAGCTTTTGTTACCTTGAAAGGATTGGAAAAAACTAATGGAAAATTACCTCTTCTGTACTTTTATTTCCATAGATATTTCAGGTAATTTTCTAAAATTTTCTATAGACAGAAAGAATTTTTTGACTTTTCACTATAATTGGCTATTTTAGACATATAAATGTATTAATGCAGGAAAAATTCTAAAATTCCATATAATTTTGATATAGTTAAAAGAAGTTTTGTGATTGTCATTTATAATTCTATATTATTATAATAATTACCTTTACTTAATGTTTTCCAGACATATTAAATGCTATTTTCACACATTCTTGAAATATACTGAATAACCATATATATCTTAAAACTTATTCATAATGTAATTACTAATGATCAAATAATTCATTCATAATGTAATTAATATGATCAAATAATTCAAAGGTCAAAGAAGCAAGTTTTAAATTAGAAAATGATGTGCATTGAATCAAATGCACAAAATATATAAAATATGCCATCCAAATGAATCTTGCACTCTATAAATTTAAAGAGAAATGTCCCATTTGTTAAAAATATTCGACTAGGATTTAGAGTAAATTCCCAAACCTATTGCCGGGCATGAAAATGAAACTTCATAGTTTTTCACACTTCATAAAATTAATTCACAATATTCCTTTTTTTTTTTTTTTTTTACTTTATCTCTCTCTCTCATTTTTCTTTTGAAGGGTTTGTCTTGAACGTAGTAAAATGTGGTTTATATTATAAATATAATCACCAACAATGATTAAATCTATTTGGATACAAATCTGATCTCTCAAAAATTACATATAAGCCAGTAGAATTCATCTTCAAATTTTGTAAAACTCCTTGATATAATGGTGAAAGAGAAGTTTGTTGCTACATAGAAATGATACTGAATTTTCCAGCTGCTGTATCAATTAATAAATTGAAATTTTCCTAGATTAACCCCCTTATTTATGGCTGTGGTTATGTTCTGCGCCTTCCTACTACAATATGTGAGCTCTGGACCAAACTGGTTGCACTCTATTGAAATGTATGATTCTTGGTGTAGACAAAATGGCTGGATTAATGCCTTATATTTGCACAATTTCATCCACACAGATAATATGGTATGATATATATTGCTTTTTAAATACTTAATACCATATATTATGTATAATCCATAGGTTTTTACTTCTTAATTCCATCTTTTTTGCATTTTTCCATATAATTTAACTTTTCAATTATAAAATAAATATACTTTAAGAATGATGAAACAGTATGGAATAAAAAAAATTCTGAAGTGTACAAAGGATGATACTGTAAGTAGCATGCTTTGCAAATTAAGATACACACTACACATTGTGTTTGTTATAAAAACGTTGTCTCCCCTAGGGAAGCTTTTTTACAAGAATGGTAACTATACACTTGCAGCTTTAATGAAATTTCAGGTATATAAAAAAAAAGGCTGTGGTTTGCCAAGATTCTGAAGAAAATGATTAAGAAATTCGAAGAGATAATTTCTTTTGATTTGAAATTTGTCAGAAGGAAATCAATAGTAGATGCAGTTACTACATTACAGGAAAAGACAGGCAATGATATGTGGTGCATGGGTAACTGCACAATCTTCTTGCATACCAGTCCATAAAATTTTGTGAAGAAGCCTGCATTGTTATCCATAAATTTTTTTTTATCATGTTCATTAGTTGTTTCCAACTGATCTGCATGTAAGACGCACTTTTGCTCTGGAATTTTTTGCTTGCATGGAAGTAGATAACTAATGGCTATCAAACATTTTTTTTGAAGGACTAAGGTTTGTCCTTTTTTTGACATAAGTATAATTAAAAACCAATTTTTCCTATCCAATGTGATATGATTTTGCCTTGATGGATGGACTTTTTCCACTAACAATGCCATAACTATTGGAAGTCACTTTTTCAGCCACAAAAACTAAACAATCATGCACATTAAGTAATACATTTTGGTTTAATGAACAACACAGCTGAAATATTTTAATTGAAAACATCAATTGTAGTCGAACCCACTTTTGTTCTACAGTCTTTTCACAATCGCCTATTAATACACTTAAGGACTATTTTTAATATGCCCCTTTCTTCAAGTAAATTCACTTAAAATTTGAAATCACTCTGGCCAGTAGTTCTTTTCCTACAACATTTTTCAAATAGGACTTTAATCATAATAACCCTATGTAGTTAAATACATAATTGGTTAAATGAAATATGCAAGCATGAATTATTTTCAAACGAAAAAAAAATATTCTAAATAAATATAATAAGTGATTACATTACATTACAATTTAATTTGCATAGTTATCTCTTACTTGTAAGATACATATTTTTGAAATAGAAAGGGTGAATATTGCTATGGCTCTTTTCAATTAAACTACTTTTACCCTATCATATTCCCATTGATAGATTACTTTTTAAATTCTTGCAATTGCAGAGGAAGACAAGTCATTCTATTTTAAAAGCACCTAAACATCTTTCAATAATAATTAACCTTACAGTAAAGATAATGTTATTTTTTTGAAATTGCCACTTTTTTTTGTTGTGATTGTCATTTTCCCAAATGGTTTGGATATATAATTGTATATTGCCACAGAGTAAACCTATTATCTGAAATGGCTAAAATTTCGTAATTGGGGATTGCACTGTTAGGACGGCCAATTATAAAACGTCCAGGAGTTAAGTTTGTATTCATTAACATTATATAATAATTGAATTTCATTTGAAACTAAATAATTTGCCAAAGTCACATTTGTATCACAAATTCCTTTTTTAAAAATGAATTTTTTTTTATCAGCCACAAAAATTCAACAAAGAAATCTTTCCAAGTTTAATTATATCCTAACAATTAAACTAGGAAAGATTAGCTTTGTAAATGCATATATATGCAAAGAGGCTTTGTGTGTGTGTATATATATATATATATATATATATATATATATATATATATAATACTGAATTATATAAAGCATTATATACTTAAACTGATGAGAACTTTTCTTTGCAGTTAGAAATAACATTATTAAATACAAAAATAACTGTTTTCTCTCTTCCTTTTATAGTGTTTAAGTCATACCTGGTATTTAGCAACTGATATGCAAATGTACTTGGTTACACCTTTGATATTAATACCTTTGTATAGGTAAGTGCATAAATTTTAACTGTAATTTTCTGAACTTAGAATATTTGTTAGTAGAATATTGATTAATAAATTTGTTATTTTGTGTTATTTACAGGAACATTAGATATGGTTTTATATCTATGGGAGCATTCCTGTTTATTACTATTATTACAACAGCTATAATCACTGCTGTTAATCATTATCCTGCCATTCCCTACATGAATAACATTTTGTGAGTATCATGCACAAAAAGATTTTTTCCCCCAAGATGTTTTAATTTATACCTTCAAAATCTCCAATCTGCAGACAAAAGCAACATTATTATTCAAATACCAAACTATATATATGCATTAGATGAAAAACTGATAACTCAATGCTTTTTCTCTACTTTTATCAGTTAAATTATCATAGAGCCAGCATAGATGATAGTGTAAAGATCTGTAAATTAAATTAAAGATATTTTAAAGATCAGCATTGCAATATCACATTGATCTTAATAGGAAATTTACTAAAAATTCTTTGGAGATATAAAAAATAAAATTTTTCATGCTTCATATTCAGCCTTCTTTAATATATATTTCAAGTTTTATCATTTTTTTCCTGATAAGTAAACAAATTCCTTTCTAATTCTTTTCAGGCCTTTAGAAGTGGTGAACGAATATTATAAAAATGTTTATATAAAAACTTACTGTAGAATGGGTCCTTATATAATAGGCATAGCAATTGGATATTTATTTTTGCATAAGAAAGAACTCATATTATCCAAGGTAATATTTATATATTTCTTTGCTATTAAATTATTCAAATAACAGAATATATTTCATGTAAGCAATTAAAATGTCAAGGCCACGTTTTTTTAAATTAGTGTTTATTAAAGTAATTGATGGATGATTAATAATTTAAGTAATTATAAGGTGATTTTTAATTAAATGAATTGCAATTCACAATGAAGAAAAGGAATTAACATGCAACATCCAGTAATTTGATAAATGTTTTTTTTTAATGCTTATTTTGAAAAAATTTCTAAAAATGTAATTTTAGAAAATATTTATCAAAAACTTTTATCAACTTTTCTTTTTGTAATTTTGATTCATTAAAAAAATTACATTGATAGAAGTTTCTTATATTACTTCATTATTATTTTACCATAATTAAGCAATTCAGATTACAGACTTTCTACAAATTATAAAGGGAAAACGGATGAACCAATCACCTAGTCCCCAACATGGTCTATTTCCACTAATTTTTGTTTCATATGATAGCTCATGACCTCTAGGGTCATTTCTCCTGTCTAGAAAATCCAACAAAATTCATGTCAATTTCATTAAGTAAATTTCAATAATATTTCATATGAAAGTTCAGAACTTTATGAATCAAGAGTCAGTTATTTTCTTGAACACTTCATTTTCGACAGAAACTGAAAAAGAAAACTTCACAGCACATTATCTAAGAGAAAATCAAGCAACAGAGCTTGACAGCTCCAACTGGATCAATTTCAATGTAATTTCATATAAGCTCTAGAAAACTCAACAACATACCCTTTCTGCCTACCCCACACATAAATTTTATTTTCAAGAGAAAAAACTAAAGTCCTTGAGACATTACTAATGGTCATCTCTCTTTACATAATGAGAAATATTTCAAAATGAAATTGGAATTAATTGACAAAGAAAATAACAAGAAACCCTCCCTCTACTAAATGAATTTTTCCTATGATATTATTTCAAACCTTAAATATATCTTGATGCAAATTGCCTCAGTCAGTTCCAAAATAACAAATACTGAGGAGACATCCCAGGCATTCATATTACGATCTGGAAAAGAAATAGAAAAAAATATTTACATTTTGGTTTATCACCAAAATGATAATTCAACCCAGGCTTATGAACCATTTCAATGTACATGATGGCTTCCTTTATTCATATCTGCATATTTTTATTAATTTTGAAATTATTATAACCTTTCTTGTCAGCTGCCTTAATAATATAAAATAAAAATAATTATAGTTAAACACTTACAACCTATCTGGCAAAATAAACCAAAGTAAAATAACTGGTGAAGCAATGTTAAAAAATATTGCTTATTTTCACTGAGACTTTAAATTTGAGTATTATAGATAAATAATTCATATTTAACAAGCTTCTTCATAAAATTTCAAGCTTCTTTTATCTTGCTAGACTTATTATAAAGGAAGAATTGTGCAATTGATTTTTCACTCCTTATTAAGCTGCATAGAGGTGTTGCACCGTTGTGTATTCTCAATGACAACATTATTTTTAGAATGCAAATTTTGATTTCACATAAGTGGCATTACTGCATAGTGAAGTTGATGATTGTTTCTCAAATTTAAAAAAATATATTTATATTAATGAATTAAGAACTAAAAAGTAAAAAATAAAATTGAAGAGTATACTTCTTTTGTATGCATCTAATATAAGCATATTTTTATAAACTATTTTATTAAATCCATATTTCATATTAGTTTCAAAAAATTGCTCCAAATAGATTTATTTGGAATTCATAAATAAAACCACTTAAAAAAATTCTAATTTATTTTCAGAAAATAGCAGCTGTTCTATGGTGTGCCTCTATAGGGCTTGGATTAACTATCATTTATCTAATGTGGCCAGCCAATCAGGGTATCCTGCCCTCTGATGCTGAAGCTGCAGCATACAGTGCTTTGGCTCGAACTTTATGGGGTGTATCCACAGGATGGATAATAATAGCCTGCTATTATGGTTATGGAGGTAACCTCTACATAATTCCATTTCTTGACTTCTCATTAATATTTAGTCGTCAATAAATGGTTAAATCTGTCAAGAATTGAGCAAATAATTGAGAAATATTTTTACTTCTTAATGTTAACATAATATAGTTTTCAATTGCTAGCAAGATCAATGCAAATATACTTTAATAAAGAAATATTCATATGTTTTTAAGCAAAAGCAAACACTTTTTACAAGCATGCAAAAAAAATAACATATATTACAAAACATATATGTTGACATAGACATAGTGCATATTATTAGATTTGATATTTATTTTTTTAATGAAACAAATACACAAAAAGAAAATCAATTTTAAACAGTATTCCTTGAATACCTATTATATTGCAACAGAGTTTAATAATTAGTATGAGAAAATGGAAGTAATTTGATGAAAAAGTATTCCAAATCTCAGGGTTGGATCTTCCAATAGTATGATAAAACAGTTTCTGATTGCTACTTTTATAAGATTGAATTCACCATAAATGAACTCTATGTAAATTGTTCATCAAATGAAGCTACTTCATAATAAATGCCTTGCAATAACTGTCACTATAGATGCATTATTAAGTGTGACAGATTGAAAAATTTGTACTCTTATTTTGCATTTTTCCTAAATTAATAATAAAAAATTGTTTTTGTAGTCAAACGCAGTTATGAAATTAAACACATGAATATGACATGTATCAGTACAGGATAAAGAATTTTTCCTTGCTTAGGGATATTAAGTCTTGAGGCTATACCAATTCTATGTATTTATTATAGAAAATTTGTGTACAGAAAGAGCAATTATTTGACTTTTTCAGAGTATGCATCTAATTCATACATCCAAAAAATAAATTCAATATAAATTTGACACTTTTCCAAAAGTTAGACAATTTCATACCACTGTATTTAATATAATTTATAGTAGTATGATGATGAAAATAATAATTTTAAAGTCGTGGCAAAAAAAAAAAAAAGAAAAGAAAGACATTTTAAGCACTTAAATTTATCTTATTCATTTAAGTAATGTTATCAATTCTTAGTTTTCCTGACTTTTGGTGTTATTTTTTAGGTATTGTCAACAGCATTTTATCTTGGTCACCATTTGTACCTTTGAGCCGCTTAACCTACTGTGCCTATCTCATACATCCTGTTATTATGAATGTCTACTATGGCTCTACGGAAACAGCTGTCATGTTCACACCTGGCTTCACTGTAAGTAGTATTTATAAAATAATATCCATTTTTAGAAGAGGAAAAGTGCAAAACTATAAATAATTTATAATGGCACTTACCTTCTTAATGGATGGACACTTAATATTCATTGATCGTTTTAATGATCTGTATTAGAAAGGCATCTCTCACTAGGAATAGAACAATCCTTGAGATTTCTAAGATTTTCAAAATAAATAATATTCTATAATTTTTAAAACAAATTTTATTTCAAATAAAATTTGTTCTTAAATCTGACTTAAATATATTCATAAATATATTTCTATAGAAGTTTTCTCAGACTTCTTTAAATTTATGCTTTTCTGTAAGGAATGTTACATATGTATAAAATCAACTGCACTGCTAGACATTAATACTGGTGAAACAAATCATATTTTATGACATGGAGAAACATAAAGAATAAAATATTAAATATAGTTATGTGAAAGCTAATTTGTGAAAAGATTTGAATAATTAATTATATATTATATATATAGTAATGCATATATATAATATGAAAATACCGTACAAGTACATTTTTGTACAAATTTTACTCAACTACACAAAAGTTGCATTGATTTAATCAATCATTTCACCCAATTTTGAAAATTTATTTGCTACTTAATTAGACACTTCAGTGCCTTCTTCTTACTAAACCAATAGAAAATTCATTAACAAGTCCTCAGGGAATAAAACATCATTACAATTCATTTTTGAAAAAGAGAAAAAAAAAAAAAAGCTAAATGAACAAAAACTAGTTTAATATGCACACACACACAAAAAAAAAAAACTTTACTGAAATTTTTTTTCTTCCTTTCTAGATTTATGCCTTTCTGGGAAACATATGCATTACCTTTGTACTTTCAACACTCCTGTCGATGCTATTTGAATCTCCTTTTGTGAATCTAGAGAAAGCAATTCTAACGAGAGGAAAAGCCTCTTGATTTGACGATCTTCTTAAATCATTTTATAAACATTAGATTTCAAATATTTAGTTAAATCAAGAACTTACCATTAAACTCTTATTTAAAATAAATTTTGCATAATAAATTAGAACTAATATTGGGTAAAAAAAAAAACAATGTTTCAGCTTTGATCAACACAGGAATATCACAATAAATCCAGAAAACTCAATTCAGCATCTTCACAAAAAGTGGCATAGGGAAAACTCTCTTCTGAGGGAACGTGAATGGTTCCTTATAATGACATCATCTAATCATTTCTTCATTCATTGACAAAAAAACTCATCTGATTACATGTTTCATCAGTGACAAAGGAAATAAATATCTACAGTTCACATAAACAAAAGGATGTCTATTTCCTGCAATGAGTTCATTTTATGAAGTGCTACACTCCTACAGAGACAAATCAAAAATGAAAGAAAGTTATTGGGCATCACATCATATTCAACATTCCAAAAGATATTGGTAGAAATTTTTATATTATCAGATTTTAAAATATGTAAAAGCGATTTCATTTCACTCTGTATTATGTATGTTTCTGATGTATAAATTTATGTTTTTTAAACATTGTCTCAGTTTGTCTTTTTTTTAACTCATAAAAATGCTAGTAATGGTTTTGTTTATGTTAAACACTTCATATCTAATTATAAAGCATAAACACAGAAGCACTCCATTTTACTAAAATACTATATAAATAAAATAACAAAACAAAAGTTTGTTTAATCCTTTGGGTGCATTTCATGTATAATACAATGCATGTTTTGTAATATTGCTAACCTAATCTCTATACCATAGAAGGGTTAATATGAAATAAATGAATTCCATAAAACCTCGATGCTTTAGCATTCTTAAAAAAATCATATATGCTCCAAAAGAAAATTATTACACAATTGCTCCATAAAAAAAGAGAAGTTTGCAGATCCATTGTTATTTATTGAGAAGGCATGTAAAAAACTGAGGACTTAAAAAAGAAATTATTCAAAACTGTAATTATCAGTCAGATGAAATGAGATCTACGTTCATAAATATGAAATGACATACTACGTTCCAACTAGGTTCAAAGGAAAAATTTTGAAAAAAAATTGATTTTTTAAAAACTATTTGTTATATTTAGATGTATTATCAGTTATAAACATTATATATATACAAATATACACCGAAGAGCCATTACATTATGACCACCCTGCTAATAACATGTAGGACCCACTTTAGCCCTCAAAACTGCTGGCACCCGCCGTGGCATTGATTCCACAAGGTGCTTATAGGTAGTCTGAGGTATCTGGTACCAAGCGCACACCAACTGGTCCTGCAATTCCCTCATATTGCGAGGGGGTAGCTTGGCAGCACGAATTTGGTTTTCCAAGTAGGACCACAAATTCTCTATTGGATTAATGTCAGGTGAGTTTGGGCGCCAAGACATGACTTGAAAGTCACTGGAATGTTCCTCGAACCAATCCGTGACGATTCCACCCTTATGACATGGTGCATTATCCTGTTGGTACACGCCATCCCCCGCAGGATACACTGTTGCCATGAATGGGTGAACCTGGTCTGCAACCATGTTCACGTAACTTCCAGATGTCAAGAATTGTTCTATGGGGATTATGGGTCCTAATGTGCTCCATGAAAACATTGCCCACACCATAATACCCCCACACCGGCTTGTCTCCGTCCAACTGCGCATTCGGGAGCAAGGGGTTCATTTGGAAATCGGCGTATTCTCACACGCCCGTCGAAGTGATGGACCAGAAAACGTGATTCGTCGGACCATGCAACCTTCTTCCATTCCTCTGGTGTCCAATTCCGATGTTTCTTGGCGCATAGCAGACGCATCTGGCGATTACGTTCCGTTAGTGCAGGAACATGCTTCGGCCTCCGGCAGCGTAGGCCCATACGCAACAATGTACGCTGTACAGTGTGTTGAGAAACATTGCCTGGGTCACCACTGTTGTAGCTGGTGGGGATTTCGGCTGTTGTAGCCCTTCGGTCACGGCGAACAATGCGTAGCAATCTCTGCTCTCCTCTGGAATCAATGCGCCGTGGACGACACACTTTTGGCCGGCGACTTGCCGTTTCACCATCCCTGCACCACCTTTGATATGTGCTCACAGCAACTGCACGTGAACAGCCCACTAAACGCGCCGTTTCTGATATTGATGTTCCAAGTCACCGAGCCATAACGATTTGACTTTTATCAAAGTCTGATAAATCCGCTGCTTTTCCCATTATGTCGCTAATCGCACTATGTTTAGAAAGACGATAACGATAACGATATAGTTTACGGAGCACCTAGCCCTTCAAGTTTGGGGCTTGATCTCCGGTAATGAAATTAGATAAGGCCTAACGTTTGGTAAGTGGACATAATCATCTTCGAAGGAGCCTGATGGTGTGGAAGAGAAGGCCCAAGGCACGAATGAAGAAGAACTGGAATATGCTGGCGAGATCTGAGTTGCAGGGAGGCAGTGAACCAATGGAAAGGGTAGGATTGTGGAGCATACTTGCCTCAGCCAATCAGCGTGGAGGAAGTTGTCTAGGATATCTTCTAGTCTAGGAGACGAAGTTCTTGGCTGTGGGAGCAAAGTAAACAGACTAGCCTCTAGGGACAGCAACCAAATTCTGCTCTTTGGGGAAAATGAAGAGATTTACTGATGTTTAGGGAAAATAAAGGCAGCTCTTTCAACCCACGTGACTCAGAGGAAGGATCTT
>JAPMOQ010015762.1:1497677-1600457 GCA_026543055.1 Argiope trifasciata | reverse complement strand
GTAATGAGCATATAATCGGAATATTTTCCCCGCTCAAAATTTCCCCTCTTTTTCCCTCGGAGCAAAATTTTTTTCCAGCCCCTAGACGCTTCTAGTAAACAGTGAGAAGTACCGGGGAGGTAGAGTGGGGCAGGATAGACTATTGTAGTTGTAGGGACGAATCAGGAGAGACTTTATTCTAGGAGGGCGTTGATGAGAATGAGCTTTCTTGCTTCTTTGTCGGTAGTATGTTTGAGTTTTTTAGCAATATTGAAAATACCTGGAAATTCTTTCAGGATATTTTTAATTTCTCTAAGGGCTTCAATAACTTCTCTAAATTCTTCTATTTCAATTTGGGTGTTCTCAGATTGTTTTTTGGAGGTTGAATAGGTGGGAGTTTCGGGCACGATGTGTCTTGTTTTTCTTGGCTCTTGTTCTGAATTTTTCCTGGCAGCTTCAGCATAGGATCTTTTTTTGTGTGGGAGTAGGTTTAGTAGATGGAAATTTCTTGCATCCCCTCCATGAGGCCAGATGTCCTGTTTCTAGGCAGTTAATGCACTTTGGTTCGATAATTCTGTTCTTGATCTCACATTTCTGGGTTGGGTGTTTACCATTACATTTAATGCAGCGCGGATTGCATCTGCAAT
The DNA here is from genome assembly GCA_026543055.1 of Argiope trifasciata. Taxonomy (NCBI): domain Eukaryota; kingdom Metazoa; phylum Arthropoda; class Arachnida; order Araneae; family Araneidae; genus Argiope; species Argiope trifasciata. The sequence continues at coordinate 1,599,831 of JAPMOQ010015762.1, read as the reverse complement.
TCCGCGCGCTATGGTGAAATCCTGCGCAGTTGAAGCACATCGTTGCTTTATTCATTCTTCTGTATGTTTCAATCTTTATCATCATATGAAGCAGGGTTTTTAGGTTGTAAATATTTTGAAAATTACCAGTCTTCTTGAGTTCAATTAGGAAAATAGGGAAAAGGGTGTTGTTACGGAAGTTTCTGAGTTGGGAGATCCGGATTATATTGAAATTTAGTTCTTCTAATTCTTTTCTGATTTCATCCTTTTCAGTGTTTCCAGGGAGTCCTTTAATTACTATTTTAATGGGCGCTCAGCTGGATCCTCGGATAGAATATATTCTTTGTGCTTTGAGACAAGAAGATTAATGATTTCGACTCTTGCTTCTTCACTTATGGGGGATATTCTGATGAGATCGTTGTGGTAGTTGTTCTCAGTCCCGGGAATCTCCTACAGATCTCTTGAAGTATAAGATTATAATCCGTTGACATCTTTAAATTGATAGGGGGTATCTTTTTGATAGTTGATTCTGGATGCTGCGAGAGGGCTTGAAATTTGTTATTGGTAGTTATTTCTTCAATTTCTTGGGAATTTTTTCTTTTTGCGATATGTCGTTTCTGGACTTCTTGAAAGGGCTGCTCAACATCCATCTGATCCTCAGCTGCTGCAAAGGGGTGGTTAGAACAATTTTTGAAGGGGCATGGGAGTAGATCACATAATTCTTCTTCAATCTCTTCAATTTGGGAATTAGTTTCTTTTATTTTTGATGTTTGATCGATGAATTCGACTGTATGCTCGGCATTGGAATCTTTCATTTTTTCAAGACCTTCGTGGAGTAATTTTGAGTTACTTTGTAGTTCGTGAAGAGCTGCTTCTTTTTCTTGTATGTATCTACAAAGGTTATAATTTCCATTATGTTCACGACAACCTCTTAGGATGCAGGGCTTCGCATTTTTTATTTTTTCTTCATATTGCGTTCTAAGTAATGCAAGATGGTCTATCTGTACAGGTGAATTCCAAGATGCACCTTTATTTTCAGGATTTTTAGGATTGGAAAAATCTCCTGAATTTTTAATCATTTTCTGCATAAACTTGAGCTCTTTACAGTGCTCAGCGACATTCTGCATATACTCTGTTTTCAAAGAGAGATTCGAGTAAGTCCTAGCTTTACTAGAATTACTACATAGCGACAAGCTGCTAGCTTCCGAACGTCCGTCACCTTCCATGGCTGGAGACGGAATGAGAAATGTATAACTATGTTTAGAAAGACACTGCATACCCGTTTTATATACTCCAATATCAACCACGCACGCGCAGTGGTTCTGCTCCTGGGCAAGCCCATTCTCATAGATGGAGGGTGGTCATAATGTAATGGCTCTTCGGTGTATATATACATATATGAAAGTATAATATATTTTGTGAAGTAGGAAACTTTGTAAATGAAACTTGTTTAATGAAATCTAACCAAAACAATTAACACTTACACTAAATTGTTATGCAGCAATCCTAATTTTTTATTTGCAGATAAGTTGTAAAATATAATGATGAATCAAATCAACTAAAATCTAAGGAACATTTTTGAGATTCAAAGGAAATATGGGTTAAAATATCCACATATATGCATTTTTTCTATAAATTCACAACTTAATTTTTCTGAAAACACCTGTAAAGTTTTTCAAAGTAAAGTTTAAAGAAAAGCATTTCACCAATAATAAAGCTTTTGGCACATTTCATTGCCCCTTTTGTTTTCAACACACATTGACATTTTTATGTAAATACCTCTATTAGTTTTTGAGACATCATATTAATGGTACAGAATTTTTATGAAATTAAAATTGAAGTTAATGACAAATTTGAGCTAAAAAATAAATATTGCTTAAATTTCCCTAGGATGACACGTCAAACCTTCCTTTTTCTAGAAAAAATGAATTTTTTTGGAAAGAGAGAAGTCTGAACTACAAGAAAGATCTATTAAATAAAAGTCACCTATATGGTCCAAAACCAGTGTTTTATAATGTTGTCGGATACCTTAATGACCGAGGGTCCTGATATGCCTTAATAAGTGGTCAACCTTATGCAAAACCTCCAGTGTTAAGTTCCCAAGCATGCTTGGTCCTGAATTCTATCTACTGAAGGACGAAAGGCCAAGTCGACCTCACTAGAAGCTTCTAGGATCCGGAAAAAAATTCTGCTCCAGGGGAAATTTTGAGTGGGGAAAATCTTCCAAATATTAGTTTATTGCATCGATCCTCAATGGCTGAAATGGTTGTGTCCATTTTTTTGGGAGTTGAAAGATTGTTTTGAACACATTCCAAATTCATTTATTAATAAATGCAATTATAGCCTGCATACAAAAAGTATCTTATTTACAAATGTAATTATTTTATGAAATGTTTAATATAGCAGTAAGAATTGCAGGCTGTACAGAATATAAATATTTTGAATCCTGCACAACTGATCATACTTTTCTGTTTGTGTACCTGTTTATCATTTAAGAAGTTATAGGATTAGATGTTAGCTCTAGATATTTATTTTTGTAAAGAAAATAACATTTTATCCTCCATGTCATTTTTTTTTCAGATTATCAAGCATGCAAGTTACATTTAGAAAGTCTTACTTTATTTATCTGAAATATTTTGCCAGTATATTTTTAGAAAGTTTACACAAGTTAATAATAAATAACTATTTATATAATTTTTAAATGCTTTTTTTATCAGTACTGATTAATTTCAAGATGAATATCAATAATTTGGGGTCTGACAGAGAACGTATTTCATGTCAAGTGAAAATAATCACTCATGTCTATAAGTGTTCCAAAATAGGGAAAAAATTATATCTCAACTTTAAATTCCATATTTGATGTCTTTTAAAAAAATCATTGTTTCGTGTCGGGAAGACTTATTTGTATATATGCATAGTTAATCATTTTCCAATAGTAAAATTCCACTTCACTTTTTTATGTGTGATGGATTTGATTTTTAATTCAAATACCAGCTATACAAATATTTGAAATTATTAAAATGGCCGGTTAAATATTTCTACAAATATTTCTGTAATAATGCAATTGCTAATGTAATGTGTATGCACATGCTTACACATAAAATGTTTAAATACAATTCTGTAGCTTAACTCTTTCAGAATTAACTATGCCATAAATACTAGAATTTTGACTGCCTTCAAAAATCATGGACAGAGTTGAATTTATTTAACTATATATTTTCTATAGTGATATCTTATGCAATCAGTTTCACTTACTCTTTTTTTTAAATAATCCTTAGGAATCATTCAAAAATAATGAAATTAGTTAATAACAAATTAAAACTTAAAATCATTTAAAGGTGTCATCAAACCAACAATTATTTAATTAAAAAGATACTTAACACATGGATTTAACAATTTGTTTAAAATAATTCGAAAAATGAAATCTTACTATTATTGTATTTTAAAATAATCACTTTTTTTTCATTGACTCCTTTCTTTTTATTGTAAAGATATCAAACTCAAATGCTAACTCAAACAAAATAAATAGGGTTGAGTTTATGTGGAAAAGAAAATATATATATATTTTCAACATAATGTTAATCTATTTCAAAAATGTCATCAACCTTCCTGCGGGCGCGCGTATGTGAGAGATACACTAGAGATGAATTCCGTTTTATACCTTTAGATCTGGTGCTCTAGGAATGCCTATCCTTGGCTATTTGTCCCCCTCCATTTGACCTACTTTCAGCTGTCGTCGTAAGTTTGGGGTGTTATTAGGTCTCTTCCGATCAGATATTTGTATTTTAGAGATACGCGCGACCGTTCATGTAAGTTTTTGTTACATCTAATGCTGGTGCGGTGTGGAGAGGGGGATGCAAGTTCAGGTGTCATCCTCGTCATCTGACCGTGGTTCAAAATGTTGAGGTTCGCCCCAAAATAACCCTCGTGTTGCTTTAAAACGGGACGTTAATATAACTAAACTAAACTTGTTACATCTAATTTCGTATGGTTTTACAAATAAATCTGTGTTGTTTTAGACTGGCGGCAGTTGGCAAATGCACTTACGAAAGAAAATGTTGAATTAAAGCACCCAAGTCTCTACCAAGCGAGCTAAAATTAAAGGTGCTAAAGAGAAAAGCCGAACTAGGTTTTGAAGAAGTGGAAGATGCGACATCAGGGAAAAAAATTCAAACTCTGCCGAAAAGAAAAGCGGACTAGAATCACGAGCTTCAGTTGTGGGATTTGCCAGAAATTTATATGTTTGGAGCACACTAAACACATTTGCTCAAATGGCAACACTTCAATGAAGTAACAATGAAACTATTTTCTTCCTTTCCCTATCTAGCTTTCAATTACTTTTTCCTTTTTATACATAAATTCTGTTTTATTTTTTGCACTTCTATATTTTATATGCACATTGTTCTGTCAAAATATCGACAATTTCATTTATATTACTTGTAAATCAATTCAGTTAACCTGTGGCCATTTTATATTGTTGTTGCAATCTATGTTTATATCTTTTCTGCTTCTTTTTAAATAAAAAATGTTTAAAGTAATTGTAGTTATTAATCCTAAGCTATTTACAGTATAATTTCAATAGCTACGCCTTTGAAAATTTACATTTTTACAATAGCGTATGTGCGAAATACGCGCGACCTTTCATGTTGGTTTGACCGCTGCGCCCGCTGAAAGGTTAAAAAAAAAACACTAAAGACAAAATTAATATCAGTGCTGCCTTTATTGCATGTGGAATCTTATTATCATAATTCTTATCTCAAGAAATATGTTTTGTCAACAGGATTAATTACAAAATGATACAAGGTGAATATCAGTTATTCTAGGTCTGACATAAAACACATTTCATGTCACAGGCAAAAAAAAATTGCTCACACTTATAAGTATTTCGTAGCATGGAAATAATTTCATAAATATATCTAAGAGATCCTTCTAAAATTTTAGCCTTTCTGCTTAACTGAATTTTACTAATAATAAATTCAATAATAAATATTAATGTCAACCCCCTTTCCCCTCAAAAGGCAAGGAGCTAATGATAACAATAATCTAGTAAAATATTATTAAAGAAAAAATAAATTTTTGATCATGAATAATAAATGTCCCCATTTCAAATTGTTAGTTTTTCACGATTTTATATTAAATATAGGTACATTTAACATTTTAAATATGTTATTACATATATAACACTTCCTATAATTAAATAAAGCACAAATTTAGATTTCTATGTAATTTTTAACTTTGTTCTCATTGAGACATGAATGAGGCTCTCATTTTAAATAATTTTAGTACTTTACATTTAAACTAGAATACATTCTCGTAGCAGAAGAAGCAATTATCTCATTCATGATCAATTTAATAATAACTGATTTAAAAATAATTTATTAAATTGGCTTTCAAATGAAACATTAAATACTTCAATGACACAGATATCAAGGCTAAATATGCGTGTACTCAAAACTGTAATATTTTTTATTACTTATTAACTGTATTATTAAAACTGTATTATTTTTCACTATCTGTAAAAGAATAATATAAATAAGTTAAAAAATTTAAATGCCATTTCAGTAGAGTTTAATAAAATTCACTAAAGTTATGAAACTGAAATGTATGCACTTTTAATATGTAAATTTATTTTTCCTTTAAATTGAAATATTAGACTCATATGTATCCATAATTTTTCATAACTATAATTTCAGATTATATATCTAATACATATAGTTGCGAATGTATTTAACACAAACTCAACTATATGTGTTTGAAAATATTCATTAAGAATGCATACTGGCAATGAAATATATATAACAGTAAATTCATCAAACCTCAAATAAATACAAAAGCTTTCAATAATTACAAACTGATGAAATAAAAAAAAAATACTTGTCTCAAAATCTCCATATAAACAAATTATATGACATGGCGTTTTTATTCCGAAATACGTTTGTAAGTAAACTGAGAAACTTTCAAATTAATTAAAGTACCTAATTAAATAATAGCAATAGAAAAGAATAAACCAATAATTTTGGTTTACGTTTGTTAAAAATCTATAATGTATACTTTTGAACAGTTTTTTTTGTGTGTGTGTGTGTGCAGCATCTTACTTTTTATATAATGTCATAACTTCTATCTTAAAGCCCGTAGTTATATTTAGTTCAATAACACTATTCTAAAATCAAAGGCATCTACGTTTCAAAAATTCCTAAGGCACATTTCAAATCATTTCTGAACATACAGAATTAGCAACTCAGTTCAGTTCAGGAATCTCTGACGGAAAAGTCACGTGGCACAGAGAAAGAGATACTTTCACTGAGTCAAGTGGGCTGAAAAATCTCTAAACCTCGGTGAATCCCTTTGTTTTTCCCTAAGAGCAAAATTTGGTTGCTGTCCCTAAAGTCTAGTATTTCAGTTAATAGATAATCTGGTTTTCTCCAATATACAGAATGGAGAAAAATTAATACGACCACAAATGGAAAGATTAAACATAGAAAAAAGTCTTCTTAAAAATGCTTTCAACAATGTAGTAAAAAAAAAAAAAAAACGAATTTTCTTTATAAATCTGAAAAATCAAATCAAAAATCGTAAGGCCAACTATTGCGGACCATTGAAGGTCACGCCTACTTCAGGGCTATCACGTGACACCATTCGGCAATGGCAAATGATTATCTCATTACTCATCGGGACAATTATTTGCCATTGTTCCATTGCTATCACGTGATCTTTCTGACGCAGGCGTGATCTTTCTATTGAGCACCTCATGTGGGCCCTGCTAAATGCTTTTTAAGTTTTTGCTAACTTTCAGTAATTTGAAAGTTCACTGAATGTGTGGGACATTTGTTTGTTTTCTGTGATATTACTAATAATTTTATAGCATTCTCCTATCTTTCCCCACCACCACATGAATTTTCAATTTTGCCTTTTCTAATTTTGATTAATTTTTTTTTTCTTTTTAATACAATAACAAAAGTTTTTTTTGGAAGTTTTATTCTAACGTTTTCAAGTGAGTTCAGATAATTACATTTAAAAACGTTAATGACATTAACGTTTTAATCTTTATGATATACACTATGACTTTTTTAAAAATGGCATAAAACAATGTTTTTCATGAATGTTTTCTTCGATTTTATTTTTTCATTCGCTGAATATTTTTGAGTGGGTGGTCTAATGCCACTTGGCCATACCAAGCCCGAATGAGAGTAGCTCTTTCGAATCAAGGCGGAAGTGTGCGCCTCTCGTTGTTAACGAGCACCGTTAAGGTGAAAGTACGACTTTGCTCGAACGCACACGACACAACCCTTTTTAGGGGGTGGTCGAACACATTCATCCATCTGCAAGTCAGAATTTAGATCCAAATCAGAGACCGACTCATCCCTGATTCAGTACCGCCATAGGTTATGGGAACTTGGAGGACTTTGCAGTCAACGTGCCCCAACTGCCATTAGCCAACACGGCGGACTTTGGCCGAGACGAGGACAGAACTCGTTACCTATTGGCTACGCTCTACCAATCAGGCTACCACGGCCCGAAGATTTTTTATATACTTATTATTAGTTCTGCCTCTCTGGCATTAAGGGATGAAAACACTTGTTGCTAAAAAAATCCCATTTTTACAATGTCAGTAATGATAATAATAATAAAGCATAAAACATTTGTACAGTCATAACTTACCCCAGAACTAAAAGCTGGAAAACTTTGACGCTTGCGCTATATAGGGCATCTTTGAAGTCATGTGTCAAGAATTTATATGTGAGTGTTGGCGCTGTACAAACCAAAGCTAATTATCTTGGCACATACATTCTTTACACAGATTAAATGTATCTTGGAAATATTTAATTTTTCAAATTTTAATTAAAATTATTAAAATTATTTAAAATGAAGCTATGTTTTGGTGATTTTCCTCAATAAAATCCGAAAATAACCCATTACAAAAATGATTTTTGTATTATTATTAAGGTAATAAAGAAAACCCTTTTCATTTACACCAATTTTTTTAAACATCTAAATCAAATTTCTACATTTTTTATCGAGTTTTAAAAATATTTTAAAGTTCAGAACTTTAATGATTAATATTTTAATAATAATTATTTAAAAAGCCCATTTTCGAATCATTTATTTCACACAACATAAAAATGAAATTTCACCAGCACGTTAGCGTGAATGAGGGAAAGTTCTTATTAATATGTTTCCATAGTTTTAATAAAATCAATTTAAAGACCAAAATATTTTTTACTGCAAACTAAAATTAGAGGAAGGGTAATTTTCAGCACTTGTCTGTCAGAAATGAAATAAAAATGAAACATAAGATCTTCAATTAATTTTTAAAATCTTCGATGTTTTTACTTTTTCGTATACTAAATATACAGAAAATATTGTAATAATAGTTTTTTTAAAAATCGAAAACATGACATTTCGACTCATCTCCACGTTTTAAAACCTTTCTGAGTTCGAAATATACATTTTTGGAAAATACGTTTTCTGTTGTCTGTGACAAACTTTATGTCAGACAGATGAAATTTTGTATAAGTTTTTAGACAAAATTTATAGATTTCGCTCAAATTTTACACAAAATCCTCTCAGAAGAAGAATGTCTGTCCAGCTGTTCGAATATATGTTAATAAGGTAACTACAAACGGAAAGAGCTAAACGGATGATAAAATTCGCTATACATATTCATACAGGGTGCGCCAAAGAAACTTATTTATTTGAAAAAAACTCCCGAGTGGTGAGTTTGGTGGGTCGAGGGGTGATAGGGATGCTAATGGAGGGGGAATTCCTCAAGTCAAGTTTGTTTCTTTTTGTAGCCGGTTGCCATCCTGTTCTGGTCTAGAGGGCAGCGAGCCTTCACCGTCGAGAGCTTCTTTTCTAACGGTCGCTCACTTGTTGCTACGCAACGTGCCTTCCGCACTCGCTTTGAAATTCCTCCTCACAGACCCGGTTCCTGGCCGTCATTCGATTCTGTCGTGGGTTAATTCATTTCGGAAGGGTCGCTAAACCCAGAAACGGACATCAACGGACCACCAGAACTCCGGAAAATGTCGAAAGAATGAGGCAGTCAGTTCTGCGTTCAGTTGGCAAACACGCAGCTGCTCTGGGAATTTCTGACACCACTCTTCGACGAATTCTTCATCAATACCTTCCATATAATTTCTATAAATCGGCTGTTGTGCAAGAATTAACTGAACGCGATTTCGTTTCCCGTCAAAATGCATGTGAAATGGGGCTTCACAACCTGCCTGAAGACGTGGTCAGTGACGAGGCTGACTTTGAAATCCCTGGTTCATGTCGATCGACCACGGACCATGGCTCACCCCAAGAACAACATTCGCCACGCCATTGCCGACATACCGATTGATATGCTGCAAAGAGTGCACACGAATTTCAAAAATCGTGTATGCGCAATGGGGGTCGCCATTTGACTGATGTCATTTTTCAAACTAAATGAAAAAAAATTGGGATATTGTATTCTCAAGTAAAAAAAGAATTAAAACAATAATTGAAGTACTTTTGTTTTTATTGATATTTGAAATAAGTAAGTTTCTCTGGCTCATTCTGTATATAAAGCATAGATACCTGTCAAATTTTGTGATTACCAGAGCTTAATCCATTTGTTTTCAGGAGCTTGCAGGGGCGATAATTCAAAATAAAATATAAAAATTGAAAAGGGAAAAGATAAAATATAAAGGCAATAACTATAAAAGTTGGTTTGATATTTTTCAGCTACAAATGCTGTTATATGATAATTTTTTTAATCATATAAAAAGCCGTTCTAAACATAAATTCGATTTTTGAACACTTTTAACAGCCCGTAAAGGATTAATCGTCAAAAAAAAAAATGTGAAAGATCATCGAACAGATTATGCAAAAATGCCAAATTCCTGCTAAATGTAAAATTTTGTAATTATTGAATGCCAAAATTATGCACGATGGTTTCAGAGATAAGATCTTTATTTGAGAGTATGCTAGAAAATTTTGGGTGACTTCTCTACTTAATTAATTCAATAATTTTGTTGTATATAAGATTGCATTGTATTTTTTACATAAAGTATAATCAAATTCTAGCATTTGATTTTTAAACAGTTAATGTTATGCAGATACTTTTATTAATAATATTAAAAAGGAAAGAAATATTCTCTAAGAAATTTCTCTAAAAAAAGCAACAAATGCTCTGATTAATAACGAATTTTATATTTTTATACAGATTCTCGATTTTGTAGATATTAGAATTTTTGATAAAAAGAAAAGTTACAAAAATTTAAACATTACTATCTTGTAAAAGCGCGCAATTTTAGACCATTAGTTCCATTGATTGTTTTAAAAAATGCAAACCAATTAGCGTCTGGAGTTTGCTCTCAACTTAAAAGTCTAAAATTATGAAATTGTTGATTGCCCTGAAATGGCCCAATAGTTAAAAAAAATTTCACAATTCAGGATTATTTGGTTACAAAAGACAGATATATTTTTAAAAAAATTTAAATTTCGAATGTCAAGAATATTAAACTGGATATGATACATTTGGAATAAATGACTGAATACAATATAGGTTTCATAATTTTTTTAGTAGAACATTTATTGATTGACACAAATTTAAATATTATTATTTACATCATTTAAGTCCTCTTGAAAGTAAAACTAAAAATCGAATAATTTGATGCATCAGAGAAGATTTATAGAATAAGATAATTCATAAATTATAACAAATATTTTATAGTTTTCACATGAAATTTTAATACAGAACTATTTTGTTTTCCTTATTTTTTAAAAAAAGCATGTTTAGTTTCAACAACAAATTTATTTTTTTGCTTTAATAGAAATTTAATCATTTTCCCTCCAGTTTAAAGTTCAGATTTTAAGGAAGTTAACAGAAAACCATAGTGGTATATAGTACAATTTCAAAATAGCATGACATCTATAACAGTATGACTTTTTGTTTATCAAAACTTGAAAGTTAAAAATATTTTACTGAAAAGTCTATTAAGAGACCAAATTACGTAAGTATTTAATTGAAAATATTAGCTAGTATTATTTCCCTCGGACTAATTTATGTTTAAAACAAAATTTAAAAAAAATCACGCTTTATTTTAAGTTTCATTTTCCTAAGAATGGATGAATTATTTTAAACATTCTGCATAACAAATTATTGGATCTAGAATTATCTTATTAAGTATGCAATTATTTTTTGGATATAAAGTACATCATAGAAAATTTGCTCCAAAGTTTTAATTAGATTTTTAAAGAACAAACAACCGAATCGTGGATTTCTCTCATTATCCATATTTCATCCCGCAAAATAAAACAATTTTACATCTCTGTAAAATTCAACTAACAGGAGGGATTTCCATGAAATTTTATCCCATACTTTCCAATAAAATTCCTATTTCCCTCCTTAGCATAACAAAAAATTCTGGTACTTGGGTAAGGCCACGAATACTTCATATCCCATTGAAGAATTTATTTATTACAAATGCGCAGAAGACTGGTTATGACGCCGGCGTCCTGGCATAGGGGTAGCGTGTCTTCCCCATGATCTGGGGGTCCCGTTTCGGGCATGGTTGTTCTTTGTTCTATTTGTGAAATGCATGAATGTGCCCCTCCCCCCCTGTAAAAAGGGAAAAGGGGTTGTGCGATCGAATGTGTGTGTCACCATTTGAGCTAGAAGTCAGACTTCTGCCCTCTGAATGCTCAGGGGTCTTTACCCTCTGAAACTACTGCACGCACCTTTCCGTGGAAACACGGACACGACATCATTATCCTCATCGGTTATGACGTCATAGATCTCCAGTCTTCCAATATTTCTGAACTATATAATTTAAAAACACAAACGCAGAGCATGAGTCATTAGCATCAAGCAGTTTGATGCTGTCCGCTCAGAGGACATAAGGGAATGTCACAAAACCCAAGCCAATACAAGTACTGACCAACCATCACGAGAAAAACCCAAGTAATCCGAAAAGTAGAGTTTTGTTTAGTTATATTAACGTCCCGTTTAAAGCAACACGAGGGCTATTTTGGGACGGAGCTCATCATTTTGAACCACGATCAGATGACGAGGACGACACCTGAACTGGCACCCCCCCCCTCTCTCTACACCATGCCGCACCAGGGGGAGGACGTTTGGCCTGACAGATTTAACATGCAAGAGACCCCTTCACACGACGATTCTTCGGTGGAATCACGTCTCGAACCTGAAACCCTCCAGTTCCGAAGCCGAGACCTTGCCACCAGGCCACCACGGCCCCCGAAAAGTAGAGGTCAGTCGGCTTGTAAACGAGATATTCTATTACATTTTGGGGGTGAAAGGAAGGGCTGTAAATCGTTTGGCGCCAAAAGAACCAGTTAGGAACCGGACATCTGCATTATCACAAGCGAAATGAATTTCTCGCCAAACGAGGCACGCTTCGTTAGCCAAATGTTGTGGTCTGTTTTAATGCTTACTTTCCTCCTTGGTTAGATTCATCTACTTACGACAACCATGTTCAGGTTTCTTCTCGTAATGGTAGGACAGTACGTTGACGAACAATCATGACCTGTAGTAAGACCGAAAAGGGCCACAGCTGCAATTCCAGCAGAATCTGGGATCAACTGTGCATCTTCAAGCACTGACACCCATGACTTACAGTCATAGTGATCACACTGCTCTCTGCTTTATCCTGGTGGCATATTTTCTTTTTTATCAGGTGTTTGGCTGAATTAAGTGAGAGGCTTTTCAAAAGTCCCTGGAGAACTTTTGCATAAATTTTGGACACTGAAGAATAAGAATCCTGAAATACAGATCTTGGGTGCGAATCTAGCATTTTTACTAACTTTGTGGTAACCTATCTTCCAATCGAAATTTGACATAGAACTGTAAATGTTTTCTCAGAGTTCACATATCAAATATTATCGATTTAAACTATTTCGTTTATACGCATTTAAAAATGCTGATCGGCACGTGGCAAATCCTTTGACAGATCGGTTCAAAATTTGATTAGAATCTGCAATTTAGATGCTAAAACAGAGCACCACAAAAACACGTTTGAGAATTTGCCAATATGGACATGGTCCAACAAATTATGTAGGTCTATGAAATTTTAGACTAAAACCATTTGCTGTTTATGCAGTTAGAGTTGAATAAGAAGGCACTAAAAAAATCACGAATGAAATTTGACGTTTGGTTTTACCATCAAAATTGTAAATTGGCCTCAGTTTTGACCGAATCTTGATCCTTTATTTATCCTCCGTTTTTTCCATTTTGTTGGTATATATGTATAGAATATAACCGAAAAGACAAAAGGTCAAGACAAAGACAGATAAATGGAATTTGGTATATGCTCTCCTCTTACAGTATGAGAACTCATATCATATTTCAAGCCCGAAAGACGGAAAGAAAATTCAGGCTCAAATGCACGCTCCACTTTCTTCGTACATAGATATTTGTCAGGATGTATTCTCGTGGCGGAAACACAGCAATTCTGTGAGACTCTCTCAAAATACTTTTTTTTTTTCAGCACAAGAGTTATTTTTATACCATCTTTTATTCGGATGCAGAATGGAGAATTTTTTTAAACATCAATGATTCAGCAGCTTAATTCCCTCCAAATTCAGAATTACATTGCATTTTTTATATCCTATTTAATCTAGATAAAAGGTTCTGACTTTACTGTAACATGAAGTTCCGAAAAACTATCTTTTCAGTCACACGTAGCAATATTCCTGTCATTTAAACGTTATCTGTACAACTTTTGAATAATCATGATTTGCAAATTTTGGTTTACGCAGTTTTCTAATATATTTTCGCCCTGTCACTCTTTAATCGTGACAATTTATTTGGAAAGTGTGAGTTCTTTTTTTAGAAATAAGCCTCTCTAATCTCTAAAGAGAATGCCCTCATTCTAATCTCACTATCTTGAAGTTCATCTAGCATTTCGCTTTCCGTCCTTTCTCATAATAGGAAAAGCTGTTGATAGCGAATGATGGAGATCTACGTCGCTCTGTTAGGTGTTGTAGTTGTCCTTTGGCTAGCGTAAGTAGTTTAGACTTTGTACTATTTGTTTAAATGCGGAGGGTGTGTTTAATTATAAGAATTTCTCCACACGCGTTAAAGTTAAGAGTTTATTTCATTTGGATTTTAAAAACATTCAACTGACGTCAAAATTTTAAATGTTCAAGATATTTTTATTTTAATTTAATTTTAGTACAAGCAAATAATATCTCTCCTAAATCACCATTAACCTTCTTAGGCATTTTAGGCGATCAAGGGTTCGCCTACAACATTTATTAACATTTATTTCGTCATTCCAACCAATTTGAATGAACTTCTACTTATCCAAATAAAGGAAACTGCTATTTTTTAATTATGTTTGTACAATAAACACCTAAGAAATGGAGAAATTGGTCGAATAATTAAAGTTGTACAAGTAATAGTTAATAGATAAAGTAATAATCTATATCTATACTTATAATAAAGCTCAATGTGTGTGTGTGTGTGTGTGTGTATGTGTGTCTGTTGGCGCTCTACAGGACAGACCGTTGGACCAACAGCTACCAAATTTGGTACATGTATACCTTGGAGGTCGGGAATGTGCACCTCGGAGCCCCTTTTTTTGAATTTTTAATTAGAATTTGAATTAATTAAAATTTAAACGAAATTTCGACGCTTTTCCGCTATAACTTCCGAAAATATTATCGCACAGACATGATTTTTACATCAATTTAAATATTAAAAAATTAGCTTTCTAATGGTATCAGTGTTTTAATGTATAACTCAAGCTTCTATTTTAACGAATTTTCAAAGAAATATTTTAACCATGTTTTTTTAGCACGTGACTGGATAAAATAAAAGAAAACAATGACGGTAGTTCAGGTTAAAAAAAACTATCATCGCAAATCAAATCTAAAGAAATGCAACTTTTAGCACGTGACTTGATAAAATAAAATAAATATAAAATGTGATATTTTTTATAAAAATAAATGCAAGGCAAAGGATTCTATGATCGTATTTAAATCATTAATTCAATAAATTATCTTTATTTATAAAGAATTGAATTTATACAGGATATGTATTTAAATTCCGGCCCAATGGTCAATTTGTAAAATATTATTAATAGGCATATATATTGTTTAATACTATTAATTTGATCTAAATGAAGAAAATAATTACATTTTATGTAGCTTGAGTCAAACAAGGCATTTATAAATAACTAGCCACCTTTGGCGACCAGCTGGTTCGCCATGAGTAATGCGTTCTAAAATTTTCAATTAAATCACATATTCATTAGCCTTGAAGTCATTCCGGGCGTTGATTGGCCTGAAATTTATTTTCTTTAAGATAATGGACGGAAAGTTCTAAAAGAACACGCTTTCCTAATAATATTTTTTAATTTTTATAAATCAATCAGTTTTAATGATTGATTTAGAAGACTGATTGATGTAGCAACTTTTACTTAAAATATTAATAAAAATATTTTGTAAAATATGGCTCACAGAGCAAAGTATGAAGAAATGTAAAACTCATTATTCATAAATGCATTGTTTGACTCAAGCTAAATAAAATGTAATTATTTACTTCATTTAGATCAAATTAATAGTATTAAACAATATAGATGCCTAATAATAATATTCTACAAATTAGCCATTGGACCGGAATTTGAATGGATATCCTGTATAAATAAAGATAATTTATTGAATTAATGATTGAAATATTGCAAACGATGATAAAATCCTTTACCTTGCATTTTTTAAAGAAATTATCACTTTTTATCCAGTCATATTTTATCCAGTCACGTGTTGAAAGTTGTATTTCTTTAGATTTGATTTGCGATTATAGTTTTTTTTTTAAATCTGAGCTTGTCATTGTTTTCCTTTATATTATCCGGTCACGTGCTAAAAAAAAAAAAGATAAAATATTTCTTTAAAAATTCGTTAAAAATAGAAGCTTAAGTTATACATTAAAACACTGATACCATTAGAAGGCTAATTTTTTAATCTTTAAATTGATGTAAAAATCATGTTTATGCGATCATATTTTCGGAAGTTATAGCAGAAAAACGTCGAAATTTCGCTTAAATTTTAATTAATTCAAATTCTAATTAAAAATTCAAAAAAGGGCTCCGAGGTGCACATTCCCGACCTCCAAGGTATACATGTACCAAATTTGGTAGCTGTTGGCCCAACGGTCTGGCCTGTAGAGCACCAACACACACACACACACACACACACATTGAGCTTTATTATAAGTATAGATGAGTTTTAGATTTCTTCACACTTTGCTCTATGAGCCATATTTTACAAAATATTTTTATTAATATTTTAAATAAAAGTTATATCAATCAGTCTCCTAAATCAATCATTAAAACTGACTGATTTATAAAATTAAAGAATATTGTTATTAAAACGCGTTCTTTTAGAACTTTCCGTCCATCATCTTAAAGAAAATATTAATTTCAGGCCAATCAATGCCCGGAGTTACTTCAAGGCTAATGAATATGTGATTTAATTGAAAATTTTAGAGCGCATTACTCATGTCGAACTAGCTGGTCGCCAAAGGCGGCTAGTAGTTAAATAAAGTAATAATAGTTAAAAATAATAATTAAATAATTAAGGCGGCTTTATTTTGCGATATCTCTAAAAAATTGGAAGAAGAAAGAAAAAGATGACCCCTAGTGAAATGGAACAAATAATCGAAAATTAATGTCTTTGTTAGGGTTCTCCTTATCCCCATAAAGATTACACAACAGATATCTCTTTAAAATAGCAGATGGTGAGGGATGCGTGATCATGGTTGTCATAGCTAAAAGGTACGTGTTATTATATAAAATAAAAAAAAAAAGTGGAGAAATTAGAGCAATAATTTGGTGAGGGGAATTGGTTCCTTAGTTTTATTTTAAAAAATATACAGGGTGTCCCAAAAAGATTGAAACGCGCTTTAATTCTTTAACCGTTAGAGATAAGTAGGTGATGTAATTTGAAAAAAATGTTCAAAATAAGATAGGAGAGAAGATTACATTAAGAAAAAAAATCCACCTATGAATTTTAAAAAGTTGCACTTTGTAAATTTTATACAACCCCTTTATGCAAATTTGGTCAATTAGAAAGTTTTTCCTTTCCATCCCAGAAGACCATTAAAAAAAACTGCATAACTGTATCTTTAAAACTTTTTAAATAATAACACAGAAAAAAAATTGACTTATGTCACTTTTCCATACCACTTGAAAGACCTTTTCGTCGGTGAAAATAGGGACCATATCCAAATTGACAAAAGATATTCTTCGATCAAAAAAAGATAATAAGCATAAAAGAAATCCAAAATGTCATTTAAATAAAGTCCTTATTGATGGAGTTAAACAGTTTTGACAACATAAGATTGTAAGAAGTGTAACAAAAAAAAATAATAAACAAAACGAAAATACATTTAAAAACACACGAATCATAAAGCATTCTCAAAATGTTTTCCAGCAACACCAATACATAATTGGGCTCTTCTAATAATGCTCCTGTAAATATTTTGTTCTCCTCCTGTAATATTATTGCATGCATTAATTATCTTTTGTTTAAGGTCAGTTACATTCAGGGGGCGAGTATTATAAACTAGCGTTCGAAGCCGACCCCAAAAATAAAAATCGAGTGGAGTTAGATCAGGAGATCTGGGGGGGGGGGCATTCTGTGGGTTCATTCAGACCAATCCACTGTTTATTAAAGTTTTCGTTGAGCCAGTTTGTTACATTTATAGCTTTGTGTGCAGGCGCTCCGTCTTGTTGAAAATACATTTTTTTACTAATGTCAATGGCGTCGTCTCCAAAGTATCTGTTACTATGCCATTTAAAATAAGTTGCAAATATTTTATAGCTGTAAGTGTTCCTTCATAAAACACTGGACCAATCAGTTTTCCGTTCCGCACCATACGGACACAGAAAACTTTCTCTGGTGATGTATTTCTTGCACAAAAAATGGTTTTGTATCATTCCAATAATGATCGTTGTGTGCATTTATGTGTCCATTTTCCGTAAACAAACATTCATCAGTCCACATAATGTTCAAGCCAAAGTTTGAATCTGTGTCCTGTTGGATTAATAACCAATTGGAGAATACTACGCGTCGGTTAAAATCAGAGGGATGGAGTTCTTGAAGTCCATGAATACAAAATGGATGCCAATTGTGTTTTTCAAGTATTCTATGGATTGACGTCCTAGGTAATCCTGTAATTGCACTTGCTTTTCGAATGCTTGATCGTGGGTTTGAAGAAAAATATGCAATAATATCAATTTCTTGGTCTTCATTCTACAAGATATTTCGACCAGGGCCAGGTCTTGGATTAAATGAACCGGTAGTTCTCAATCTTCTCATCATCCGATAAACAAATGTACGAAATTTCAGGCAAATAGGGATATCGTCGTCAAAATTCCCGAGAAGTTTCAGCATTATCTCTATTGCAAATAAAATAAACCATTGCTAGTTCAAATAGTTCGTCATTTGTTAAAAGTACCATAATGCAAAATTAGTTACAGTATTTTTACTTCGGCAATATGAAACTCAATATCGCTGAATGATTTCTAAAAACTTTATTTTGATATGCACGAGGAAATCTTGGTTAAGTTGTACAGGAAAGAAATAATATTGGAACTAAATAAGTAAATTGAAAATTAATCGTCTGCATTTCTTTATGTAACTTAAAAATAAAATTAAAAAAACTTTAATATACACGTATTAGAAGCGGCTAAATTCCAGTTAAATGAAAGGCAAAAATCGTCTGGCAGTTAATTTGTTAGAATGTCGGTTTGACAAAAATGTGATGAATTTGAAAACAATTAAAATTCTACCAGACTAATTTAACAGTATTTTTCTTATTTATAAATTTTGCTATAAAAATCTGTCAAATGGCTTTTATTGATTTTCAATGAAATCTTATAAAATTTCTAATGTAAATTTAGAATACATGGCATAAAATTATTTGCCCCTGATAAGATTAAAACAAAAGACAGTTCTGTAACTGTTTCTTGAATCTACCGTAAATACGCAAAAATGTGTTTTGTAAATAATATTAAAAAATTTTATGTGTTTATAATTTGTTGCAAATTTACATTTCCATTTTGGTATATGGTCACTAAAAACAGCATTCAATTTTCAATTACGCATGATTCACTCAATTTTAAAGATACAGTTATGCATTTTTTTTAATGGTCTTCTGGGATGGAAAGGAAAAACTTTCTAATTGACCAAATTTGCATAGGGGGGCTGTATAAAAATTTACAAAGTGTAACTTTTTAAAATTCATAGGTGAATTTTTTTTTCTTAATGTAATCTTCTCTCCTATCTTATTTTGAACATTTTTTCAAATTACATCACCTACTTATCTCTAACGGTTAAAGAATTAAAGCGTGTTTCAATCTTTTTGGGACACCCTGTATATCCCATGAAAGAAAGATATTGTGGTTGTGCATTTGGATACACACACACATTTTTTGTATGTATATATATGGCATTCTATAGACTGTTTGACCTATACCAACCACATTTAGCACTTAATATACCTTGGTGAGTGGGAAAGTGCACTTCGGAGCAATAAAATTTTAATGAATTAAAAATAAAGCTGAATTTTGGTGTTTTTTCAACAATAAATTACTGAAATATTGCACAAAAAGGAATTATTCATCATTTCAGATTTTTAAAAATTGTTTTTAAATGATACTAATGTTATAGTTTGTGGAATTTTTTTCCTGATTTTTAGGTAATTTTTTTAAATGTAATACTGTTTTAGCAATTTTTTACTTAATTTCCACGAATAGGTTATATTATTATCTTGGAACTTAAACCGTTTTCATTGCTTCGTAAATTAAAGGATTTTCTGCAACAATTTTAATTGCAGGAATTTCCGTCCACTGTTGAAAGCTAAAGTAGAAAAAGTTGGTTTAACAATTACCCAGTTTAAAAGACGAATAACCAGAGGAAGTGGTCTCCCAAAAACTTTCTCGTATCCTTTGTAATAAAAGTGAATTTGCGTTTTAGACCTCCGATCCCCTCCAAATGTATGGAAATCAAAATTTGACACAGAACTATAATAGCAACCACATACCGAATTTGATATATTAAAATGAATTAGGTTTTGTGGTATATTGTTCACATATTTCTGAAAGTAAATACCAACAGATATTCAACCCCTGGTTTCACTTCGCCCAAAATTTGAAAGGTGTCTACTTAATAATAAATAGGAGTTAATAATAATAGTTAAATAGGAGTACAAAATTTTATCATTCTAATTCTTTTCGTTTCGTTGCTATTGTGTAGACTTATATCCGAACAACAGTACAAACAGATATCCTTTTGCTCGTAATTTAATAGAAATCAACAAATTGGGCGTAAAGATTTTTTTCATCGGTCTAGCTCACGGTGTTTCTGAATTTCCATTGCCACAGACAGACGTTTTCCAAAATGTGTTTCTCGAACTTATGGAAGTAAACTTAGAAATCCGTCAAAATTTCATATTTTAATTTTTTCAATGATTTCAATACTTTCTCTATATTTTCTAAACGAAAAAGTAATAAAATGAATCACAATACTGCAAAATACAGATGAACCACACCTTTTAACAGGCCTATGATATAATGGAATTGATCATCATTAGATGGGTTCATGTATACGATGAAAAGAACTTACGCCTTTAATGCTTAAGAATTTAATAGAAAATAGACATGAAGTTATATCTAGGCATTTTAAGTGAAATGAAACGTAATCAATCTCCCTGGTGAAACAGCCAGTCACCATTAACAATTAGTATATTATAAATAAATCTTATAATTACACATTATTATTTTATGGATTTCTTGTTTATGCTCTCAGTTTTTACAAATGTGCGAATTAACTTTAATCCATTTGAAAGAATGCATCATTACTTTTCGCTTATTATATTCTTTTACCTGCGTGAGATACCTCCCTACAATTTTTTTGCACAATCCCTAATAAAATTTTTATCTCACTTCCCTACCCTAAAATTGCGAATTTTGCGCAAAGCCCTGAACGAATCATATGTTCTATTTTCAGAATAGTGAAAATAAAATGTACTTCGTAGTGTAGAACAGAAAATCGGCGTTTTTTTACTCAATAAGTTGAAATTAAAATTTGATGCAGAATTATAATTTCAGTAACAAAATCATAAACAAGATTATATACAAAACAAAAATATAACAAAATCAAATACAAATGTTTGCGTTTCTGAGTTATTACGTTTATGTAGTATATGCAAATACACAGATTGACGATATGATCCACCTAAAGCCAAATTTGATTTAAAAAATCATTCATATCTACTATTTAGTTACTAAATTCAATCAATTTGGCTTTTGATTTTTTTGTAGTTATCTTGTTCAGTTGCACTTGGACAAACAGAGACATTTTCTTTATACGGATTTCATTCAAATTTTCTTAAAAATCTATAAATTAGGTGTAAATACACATATCAGGTTTAGTCCATCTATCTCAAAGCTCTTTTGAATTATTGTTTGCAAAGACAACGAGAAATATGTTTTGCGGTATTAGCCAAATATGCAACGTGGAAATCCATCAAAATCTCAAGTTCGAATTTCTAAACGATTTTAATATTTTTCTTGTGTATGCATACAAAAAATTAAAAACTGATTTTCCAAGAATTCGACATATAAAGTACCTGTTCCCACATTATGGAAAAAACAATTATTCTTTAAACAAATTTGAGAAATTAAAAATTCCTTTTGCCACTTATTCGAAATAGAAATTATCTGTTCTCATATTCTGAAAAAATAATGGAGTACTCTGTATACGAATACGAAAAGATAAAAATGGATTTTGCAAAAATTCGATATATGAGTTTTGTATTCTTATATTCTTTAAAACACAATAGATTTTTCTATAAACTAATAAAAGTTAAAAATTGATTTTTAAGATTTAGTTTGAAGATTTTTCCAAGGATTCGACATGAATGATCTGTTTTCGTATTCTGAATAAAACAAATGACAATTCTTTATACAAATACGAGAAATGAAAAACTGATTTTCTGAAGATTCGAAGTAGGAATTTTCTTTTCTTATATTCTGTAAAAAGAATGGAGTATTCTATATACGAATAGGAGAAATTAAAAATGGATTTTCCTAGGATCGACATATGAGTTTGTGTTATATTCTGTAAAAAAATCATGGAGTGCTATTAAAAAGAATAAATTACTTATAATGATAGAAATGAAATGCAAATTAGATATTAAGTTAAT
Organism: Argiope trifasciata; assembly: GCA_026543055.1. Lineage (NCBI taxonomy): Eukaryota > Metazoa > Arthropoda > Arachnida > Araneae > Araneidae > Argiope > Argiope trifasciata. The sequence goes on along the minus strand of JAPMOQ010015762.1, from coordinate 1,577,654 downwards.
TTCGAAATAAAAATCATCCACGCTATTTCAGGTACCTCTGTATGAGGATTTTCTGTTGATATGAATGAATTCTACATATTCTATATTCTGGGAAATATAGCTGATCTTGCGAAATTCTCTCGACCTTGCATTTTTCAGAGCATGTATCACTGCCAACATTTATTTTTCGAACATTTACTTTAAATAATCCAAAGACTTTTCTGTTGTTGTTGACATTAAGTTCAGCATTATCTTATCCTTATTGACATTATTATCACAGACATTATCTTATCCCTATAGTTGAATGAGACTAATAGAGCAGCGTTAATAAAACTGGGGTATTGCAAATTTGCGTTCCATCAAATCTGTGTTGCATATTTTATCTGATACATTCTTTTATTTTATTTCATTTTATGGCAATGAGTCACTTTTGCGTTTCAGCCTCCTTATTCAAGATAAAACTAACTAGTTTCTGTATGCTTTACTATAAAATTTGTAAACAGCCTTTAGGGACATTCCGTAGGGGCAATATATACTATCCGGCATCTAGGGATCTTCCGTAGGGACACTATATACTATCCGGTATTTAGGGACATTCCATAGGGGCACTATATACTATCCGGGAGTTCGGGACATTATTTATTATCTGACTGTCTCGAATTGAAGTCAATTTCCGGTATCATACAAATGTGTAACTTTGTTTTTACAAGAAAAGTAGGAAATTGAGGGCCAGACGAGGTGAAATAAACTGGTTTTTGTAATTTCCAAATTTAAATTCTTCTGATACACCAAGGTGCTTACTTTTCAGTTATTCTTTCATGAAAACCAGGGAAAATTATTTGTGTTACACTGATACAAACAGTCGCCCCTAATAATAGATTTTGAGATCTTGCAAACAAATTATTGAAACTAATTTTTAAAGTGACATCAGCGAGTTTTTATTACTGATATCAGATTGTCACTTCTTGCAGTTTAAATTTTTTATATCATAATTTAATTAATCCATGTATTCAAAATAATATAAAAAATAATGTAAAACAAACTTCCTTCCGTCTCAATTGCTGATTCTATTTCTTCCTTTTTTTTCATGTGGATATTCATGATGTCCAGATAAATCACTGAAGGCATTGGTTCTCCAACAAACCCAGGTTTCTAAAGAATTAAAAAAAAACAACTTTATTGTACGTTTTCTGCAGGGAAAGAGTATCATAACATATTCTTCCATCCTAAACACGGCATCGATTTCTTTAGTTTTTATTTCATTTGAAAATTTATATCATTCAGAAAGTCATCAATTACTGCTTGATCTATTTCGCCCTTTCTTTTCTAGAAATATCGCAAAATATAAGCCTTAACACAGAGGTGTCCAAACTTTTCGTGACACGGGCCGGATCGAAATTAGATCCATGTTATACGGGCCACATGTATATACAAATTGAAAAATATCATTATGAGTAAAGTAGCATTAAATACTATTAATTAATACTATTTTATTGTAACTTGAAAATACAAAATACTAAACAAACAAAATATAATTATATAATTATTTTATATAAATTGAAATATTTTCATGCAACTTCTAATGCGAATGATGAAACCGTTTTTTTTTTTTTGTTGTTGTTGTTGTCGTTGAAGAATGTCTTTATAGTTGGGATCAAAATTTGTTATACCAATCATAAGCAATGACTGCAAATGATCATCAGATAAATTTGCTCTATATTTTGATTTGAGATACTTCATTCGAGAAAAAGTTTGTTCGCATACGTAAGTAGTCCCAAACATTGAAATGAATTTACGAGCAAATTTCTTCAAATTTGGAAACTCTTTTGCATCCAAATATTTATAAAAATCTATTAAGTTTCCTTCCTTGTATTTGTCCTTGATTTGTTCGTTTGCTTGAAGATCAATAATTTCTATTTGAAGCTGGCTTGAAATTTCAGCAACGTTGCAATCAAATGGATTTTGGAACAGCCGAATTTCTTTTGAATTCATGTCCAAATCAAAAAATCGCTTTTGAAATTTTTCTTTTAAATTGGCGATGACCTTTACTGCAAATGCAATTGGAAATTGTTCTTCAGTTTTTTTTTATTAAATTCGTCGCAGCACGGAAAATGCGTAAAATTACATTCAGTCACTTGACTTTCGAATAATTGTAGTTTTGTTCGAAATGCTTTAATTTGCGAGTATAAATCGCAAATTAAATTGTTTTTACCTTGGAACTTTAAGTTTAAGGTATTTACGTGTGTCACAACATCTGCAAAAAAAGCCAACTTCCAGAGCCATGCAGTATCCGATAAAAGTGATTCAGGATGTTTTTTCTCTACAAGAAATAAATCAATTTCACTTCTAAGCTTAAGCTGCAATAGCACTTTCTCACAACTAAGCCATCGAACTTCAGTGTAATACGACAAGTCAACGTACTCGGATTCAATTTGCTTAAGAAAAGATTTAAATTGCCGATGATTAAGTGCGTGTGATCGAATAAAATTTACTACAGAAACTACTGGCTTCAAAACGCAGCTTATATCGACATGTTTTATACATAATGCTTGTTGGTGGATAATACAGTGCAGAAAAATTGGTACTGATGCTCCTGAAGCTTCACAAGCGTTTGTAATTTGTCCAACCACGCCGATGTTTGTACCAGACATGTTTCTTCCTCCATCAATTGTTACACTTTGGAGTCGATTCCAGTCTAAGTTAAACTTTATCAAAGTTTTTACTACTTCTTCGAATATATCTTTTCTAGTTGTAGTACTATGCATGCTGTTAAGAGAGGCCAATTCTAGTGTGACAACAGTACCGGTCCACACTGGGCGGCACATATTGGGGGCGGAATTTTCTATACTTGGTGCACCGATATGCACCGACGGGCGACGAGCGCTTGGCTATACGCAGCAGCAACGGGACCGCTCCGGGCGGCAAAAGTTCTAGGTACGCCACAGTGCGCGTGCAATAATTCCATGAAAACGTTATCGAAATCAAAACGATATTTGTTTATTTATACTTAAGTGCTTCTTTAAGCGAACTACTCAAAATTGCTGATGCTTTACTTACAACAAAACAATAAGACTCTGCTTATCGTCAAAATTCACATGCGTATAAAATTTCTTTTATGTTTGAGTTACCGAAATATATTTTTTTATTTAGTCTTATAACTTAACAGCGCTATAGACATTTGTGTTTGGTCAAGTACAACAACTCCGTTTTGTTGGCCACGTAGTTTTTTGATATACCTTTATGAAAATGAAAAGGTTTGGGCGAAAACATCATTATGTTTTAAAACCGGGGCCGGATAAAATCACTTGGCGGGCCGGGTTTGGCCCGCGGGCCGTAGTTTGGACACCTCTGCCTTAACACAATCCCAACTTCAGCAACTGGATTTGGATAAATTTTAAACAACACAACATTATAGCTGCTGTAATTTAAAACAATTTCATTTGGTTCGATATGAAGTAGTTAATCAAAGTTAGTTAACATCATCAAATGAATACTATTAATATTGTGGGCTTATGATTAGGCTGCTTAGAACATTGATAAAGCATTGAAATTTTGTTCTTACATATTTCGATCTTCCGAGAAACTTGTTTTCCTCTATTTTTTCTTAAAAATTATAGAAATAACATATAATCACATGCAAATGGAGGTGATGAAGTGGCTAGTTTGAATAGAAGCTGGTAGCCCGAATCAAACAAATTTTAGCATGTTTTCTAGAAAATTAACCGTTTTCTTAAGTTTCAAGTTATATACAGTGAAACCTCGTTACAAAAATATTTTAGGGACCAAATAAATATATTGTTGTAGAGAGGCATATTGTTATATCGAGGGCCCACATATTTTGAGCATTCAATAATAGTTTTTTTATTATTATTGGTTTAAGGTGCATAACATACTACTTTTAAGTCTATATTTAGAAGAAATTAATTTGTAAAATACTAATAATAGTTATTTAAATACTAAAAAAATAAATAAATAAGATAAACTCAGAAAATAAGCACAGAAACATTCACATACCTGAAAACACTTTTTATTGAAAATAATCCAGTATTTTTGTTTGTTTATTCATTTTTTTAACTGTTAAGTTCACCAATACTGTATGCATTGAGTCTAGTGCACGAAAATGTTCTTCATTTGTTGACGGAAGGCTTGAAAAAAATGTCCGCAGGGAATTCACAGATTGAAGAGCTTCCTGGGATGACAATAAGGACTGCGATGGACCTGTATTATCATCATCGTCAATATCATCATCATCTTCATAATAAGTTGTCGATTATGAAACTTGCTTGACCGGTTTTTGAGGGTAGAAACGAAAAATTGCTGGCGACATTTCACCGTGTGATAAGGCCTTTAGGGAACAATATCGCGTGAAAGAAAGAAAAGATTAAACCAAATGTTTCGCGTAGAACTCAAAATCGTTAAAGACTATAAAACAACCTTTGAACTCACTTTTCAGAAGACACTTAACAACACCCCGCCTCCATCTCCCCCTGTTCCTCTAACAAAGGGCACTTGTTCTTTGACAAGGTGACCAGACAGGTCCAGATGTCCTTAAACCTTATCAGAATTCCAAAGCTTACTGGGAAATGAGACTAGGCATACATTTACACTTCACCCCCCCCCCTCACCAACTCCAATTCCCAAAAGGGTGGTCTTCATCTGTTTTGAAATCTGAACAATAGCTATTTATTCAGGCATAAGTTGAATATCCACAATGAGTCTTAATAGACGGAAAAAATAACAAAAGAAAACGAAAAAAAAAGCATTTGAAAATCAAAATATTATTATAAAGGGAGAAAATAATCCTGAAATTTAGATTGAAAAAATCGTTTTACAGAGGTTTATTGTTCTAGAGAATATCGTAATATTGAGGGGAGATTAACATTAGTTTATATGTAAAATCACCGGGACCACAAAACATTATTGTAGTAGAGGGAGTTATTGTTGTATCGGGTATCGTTGTAGCGAGAGTTTACTGTATATATTTTTCTGTCGCTTGCAGAACATCTTATATACTTAAAAAATCAAAAACAAGACTCCAAGCGTTTTAGCATCCCATCGGTTTCGTTTATTCTCTTCACTTCACATCATAATTTACTAACTATTTCCAGATTTCAAAAGGTTTACAATTGATCAGTTATTATACAAAAAATATTAATAAAACATGTTTATCAAAGAGAAAATTCGTTTGCTTCTACTTTTAATTATATTTTAACAAAAATAAAATTTGTAGCTGTTATAAAACATCTGAAAAGGAATCGTCTGCTAAATATCTGTTAACAAATTATGATATTTACCGAATTGCTTAGATAATTTTGGTTAAGATTGAGAAGTTGCATAGAAAATAACTTCACACTTGAAATGAGATGTTATGAAAAAATCATTCAGTGGCTATACGCTGGATGCAGTCCAAGTAGATATGGATAATAGAAAACGCTGTTTATTTCACAGATATTCCAAGGAAAAACATATTTAACAAAAAGTAGCCAATACACACAAAAGAACAAAACTTGTAAAAGCTAATACCACAAGTTGACAGAGTCCTAATTAAATAACAGAAAATGCACTTTCATAACAGTTAACATCTTTCAGCTTACAGTTCGCACTATGAATAAAACTCCGGAAAGAGATTAACTCGTTCGAGCACCTCAGATATTTATAGTTTCCATCAGGGTATGACATCATAAGGAATTCTTTAGAAAAATCCATATATTTCGAAGCTTATAGTGATACATTATAGCTCTTACATATCCTTTTGCCCTTATTTTAGTCTCCAAATTTGTTGTCGAGTCACCAAATAGTCTCCAATGTCAAAGATCGCTTAGATCTATTAAGAAAGGCAGAGAAATGTTAATACCGAATCATAATAATAAAGAGATAAATTATTTACACTTTAAAAAATTGCTTCTAACTGGCGTTTTTGGCGTGTCAGTTCGAAAAGCAATAATTACAAACAAAACTTTTGTAAAATAGGAATGGCTATAACGGCGAAGTGAATGAAAGTATCATTTTCTCACATTGTAATTTCGGATGGAAATTATTCTTCTATTCTTTGAAATTTCTTCTCTTGACATAATTCTTCTATTCTTTAAAAAAGAATAGAAAAATTATTTTTGTTTCCCCATAAATTTAGAATATATAATAGATTTTATTTCTGGTGAACTATTCCATTGTTACAAATTCATAAAATGAAAACTAAATATTATGCATTTTATTATTATTTTTTTAAATTTATCTTTTTTAGGTGGAGGAGGAGAAAATTATCATTGTGGCAGGACTTGGGGATACCAGGACCCAAACCGAATTTGATCTTCGGCAATCTCCTTGAACTGTACAAAAAAGTAATAAATATCTTTCAATATTCATAATGTATTAGTTTTTAAAGTAATCGTAGCAAACAAGATTTCCATAAAGTTTAAAAATTTATTATAGAAGAGAATGAATCTGTATTCATCTGTATTAAGGTTATTCATAATCTCTAAAACATTGAGATTCAAAACGAAGTATTCATAAAATTTCATTAAATAATACAAGTGGACATTTTCCTCCATTGGGTTTTATAATGATGCAAGATCTATTAAACCCTAGTCATAGCATGAAAAGTATCGATTGTATATTGTCTGTCCATCACAAGAACTCTGCTAGATGACCGTCTATGTTTAAAGCGGGCGTCATAGAAACAGGTTACTGTAGGAAGAGTTTATTTCGCAAAGGTAGAAATTCATTCAAGTTTCAAGCTGGTAAGTTTAGCGCCAAACTGGCGATATTATGTATTATAGCATTTAATTGTTGAAAACAAATTTAAAAAAAAATCACAAAGATAAAAATTTGTGTACTCGGAGTATTGAAAAAATCTGATATTTTTGTTATATATTTACAAAGTGAAAAGCAAATCAAATAGAAAAATTGAATAATTATTTGCATGTCTAACGATTGCGCAAGAAGAAAAAATTAAGAAGTAAAATCATGCAAGATAAAAAATTAATCGTCATCATTTCATTTGATTTAAATTTATATATTAATATAAAATTATCCGCTGCAGACGTATCTAATTTAACATAAAAGCAATAATATAATTAATCGTAATTATTTCATTTGATTTAAATTTATATGTCATTAAGAGACGAAAAACATAATTATATGCAGTTAAATATTAACCAAAGAAAAGATTAATAAAATATAAAAGTAAGCTAAGAGAATATAAAGATAGTGCAACAGCGACTAAAGCGAGAAGACGAACGAGCAACAAGTTTTTCTTATCGCTACAATTGACGCCAAGAACAAGAATACTCCCGAAGACTTCCGTCCGATTCCACCCATTCAAAATGGATCTTCCCAACCGATGCCGGTTTCTATGACGCCCGCCATAAACACAGACGATCGTCTAGCAGAGTTCTTGTGATGGACAGACAGTACTTTGGACCCTTTTTTTTTTATCCAGTAGTGTCTTAAAATTGATACAAATATATTTAGTTTGTAACACATGAATCAAATATGTTCGCATATACAAGTTCTGGTGGCATGTAGATTATTATGATAGGAGCAGGAAACAACAGGACTTTTCAAGAACATTTTCATTAAGGTTTTCAAGAACATTTCTTTAATAACCATATTCATACTCGGAACAAAGACAACACAAGACATTTACGCTCGCATCTTATCAGTACACTATCACTGTGGTGACAACTTAATAAATCTCATTCTGATTTCACCCGCAATGCATTATGCGATAGCCTATCAGGCATCGCCATCTAGTATTCAAAAGAGAAGATTATTATTTAACTGCTACAAAGTGAATGAACATACTTATAGACATATCAGCAGGCATTCTGGTTGGTATACTGAACTAATTTAAAATTTAATACAGTGCTCTACCAATCTAGTGATAAAAGTGCATGCCGAATCTCGTCAATCGAGTGCATTCCAATTTTAAGTTATCATGCTCAAACCCCCTTGATTGTGATTAACTTGTTGATTATATTTTTAATTTATTGTGTTTTACTTACTCACGTCTGTCTGAAAGAGTTCTCTAAATTTATGAGCAATATATGTGAACACTCATGTGCAAGTGATATTATCTTGTTTGTATGTATCTTATATGCATAGACAGATATATTAAACACTATTCACACGTGCAGACAAACGAACTTCTCATATACATATTACTTATAAAATTTAATTCTGATTTGCTATTTTAAAAGGAATACAGTTTTGGAACGAACGAAATCTGATTGAAATAAAAAAGTGAACCTTTTTGAATTATTGTTAAAAACGAAGTACTGAAAATGTTTATCTTTATTTTCTTTTTACACACGTGCCAATAAGCCGGAAATGTAACGGCAGTTGCGCGTGTCATGTGATCAGATGATTTTTATTTTTTTTTTGGAAAAAGGAAAAATGAGTAGTGTAAGATTTGATTTCGAAGAATAAAGTTTGTTGAGTTTTATGCTCCGTGTTGATTATACGTAGTAATGAATTTTTGTCAGGTTTTTTAACATTTTTTGGCGTCCGCGACAGGACATTTTATTTAATTACAATGTTTGCTCCAGTTAAAGGTTTCAAAAAAGAAGATCTCTTACTGGTTGCAGAAGAACTTGGTGAAGTAATACCAGAGAAAGTTACTATTTCAGGGTTAAAGAATTTAATTCTCAACAGCGATGAGTACAAAAAGGATCCGGACTTCGTAGCATCTGTTTTGAATACGGCTGTTGGTGATCGAAAACAGAGAGAGGAAGAAAAAGTAAGTCAGTATCAGCTGAAAGAAAAGGAAAGACAGTATGAGCTGGAAGAAAAGGAAAGACAGTATGAGCTGGAAGAAAAGGAAAGACAGAGACAGTATGAACTGGAGATGGCAAGAATCCAGGCTCAGTCTAACGTAGTAGAGGTAAGTGGAAGTTTACCGCTATCTGAAAATAACGCTAAGAGCAAATTTCATCTACCTAAGTTAGAGTTTCGAAAATTTTCTGGAAGTATTAAAGACTGGTTGCCATTTTGGAGTCAGTTTGAGCACATTCATAAAGATGGCGACATAGCTTCCGAAAACAAATTTCAATATTTAATTCAAGCCACTGTTGCTGGATCTCGTGCTCGGGAGATTGTGGAAAGTTTTCCGCCAACGAGTGCCAATTATGCCAAAGCAGTGGAAAGCTTAAAAGCTCGCTTCGGTAGAAATGATTTATTAGTAGAAGTGTACGTCACGGAACTTCTGAAACTAGTAATTTCGGTTCATAAAAATGAGAAGTTTTCTATGACATCTTTATATGATAAACTGGAATCACATTTGAGAGCTTTAGAGACTTTAGGAGTCACAAGTGATAAATGTGCTTCTATATTATACCCAATGGTAGAATCCTGCTTTAGCGAAGATTTCCTAAAAGCTTGGAATCGTCATCCTACATCTTCTGCTTCTGTTGATGCCAAGGAAAGGCTAAACAATCTAATGCAATTCATAAAAGCGGAAGTTGAAGGCGAAGAGCGAATAAACTTGGCGATGTCGGGTTTTGGATTAAACGAACCTAAGTGTACACAAGGTTTTAAAAAGAAGCAAGGGCAGAAAAATCCATTATTTTATATCAGCATTCCTACTGCTGCAAATTTGTTGACGACAGCATCAACTACAGCTGTATTGAAATGTATATTTTGTGATGGTAAACATAAGAGCTCTGAATGTTTTTTAGCTCAAAAAATGAGTTTAGAAGAAAGGAAAAATATTGTTAAAGAAAAACGCTGCTGTTTTGCTTGTCTGGGTAGCTCGCACGCAGTCAAAAATTGCCGAGCTGCTTTAAGATGTTTTGTTTGTTCTAAAAAGCATGTGATATTGATGTGCGATAAGATGGATACACAAAAGGCTTCCGAGAAAAATGAAGTAAAATCACAAGTTGAAAATAACGTCAGCATGTCCAACTTAAATAAACGTAGTACTAGAGTATTTCTACAGACTTTAAAGGCCGTGCTGGTTTCTGGAGATAAAAAGAAAAGCGTCAGATTACTTTTGAATTCCGCATCACATAGATCTTACGTTTTAAAAAAGGTTGTACGAGAAATGGGCTATCCTTCTCTTCGACAAGAAAAATTAGTACATTCCCTTTTTGGAGGTGTTTCCAGCAAACAGATTACACATGACTACTACAAAATATGGTTAAGGGATTTGGATGAAAAATTCTCTTGTAATTTCGATGCATTGGATCAAGACAAAATTTGTGAAGATGTTCAGCCAGTTTGTAACGGATCTTGGATAAGAGAACTGGAAGAACATAATATTATTTTATCTGACGTAAATGATAGCACTGCTGCTATTGATATACTTATCGGAGCCGATATCATGGGGAAAATGTTAACTGGGAAAAGAAGAATGTTGAAATCTGGTCTTGTAGCAGTTGAAACCCATTTAGGATGGACATTAATGGGAAAAGTACCCGAAGAAGAAACCCCAAAAGAAAGCTCAGATTTGGCGATGACTGTAACGTCCATGTTTGTGATTGAGCTTGATTTATCTAATTTATGGCGATTAGACTTGATTGGAATCGATGATCCGATTGAAAAGAAGTCCAAGCAAGAAATTGATCTTCAAACAAAAGAACATTTTTTAGAGACAGTGAAAATTAATTGCGACGGGCGTTATGAAGTTTGTTTACCTTGGGCTGATGACAAATCACCTTTACCTGATAATTTTCACTTAGCTCAGAGACGACTGGAATACACTACCTCGAAACTTAAGAACAAGAATTTGTATCTTAAATACGAAGAAATTTTTGCAAGTTGGCTCACAGAGGGTATCATAGAAGAAGTTCCACTAACTGAAATAAATGGTTACGGGAATTATCTGCCTCATCGATCTGTGCTGAAACCGAGTAGTGCTACTACTCCAATCCGACCAGTATATGACGGGTCATCACGACTCCCTAACCACCCGTCTCTTAACCAATGTTTGGAATGTGGACCTAATTTGATTGAGTTGTTGCCTGACCTTCTGTTACGTTTTAGAGAGGGAAAATTTGATGTTATTGGAGACGTTAGAAGAGCTTTCTGCCAAATAAGCATTCATGAAGAAGACAGGGATTTTCTTCGTTTTTTATGGTGGGAGAACCAAAAGGAAAATAAATTGAAGTATTTTCGACATACCAGAGTAGTTTTTGGTTTAACATGTAGCCCTTTCCTGTTAGCCTCAGTGATTGACTATCACATTAGAAGAAGTGACGAATATGACGTTAAATTCAGGGAAAAGTTGGCTCGAAGTTTTTACGTTGATAATGTTGTTACCAGTGTTGATAACAAAGAAGAACTGAAAAAATTTATACAAGAATCAACAACTCTTATGTCCAAAGGAAGATTTGAACTTCGAGAATGGGAGTATTCTGGTCAGTGTCAAATTAAGGAGAAAGTAGAAACACACGTTCTGGGTTTATTATGGAATAAAGACTCGGACACTTTAAAAATTGATTTGAGTCGGATGAATGATGTAGAAACTGAAAAGGTTACTAAACGTAACATGTTATCTATTGTTCACAGAATGTTTGATCCATTTGGTTTCCTCTCCCCAGTGATGCTCTGTCCGAAATTAATGCTACAGAAAGCGTGGAAAAAGGGAATAAGCTGGGATGAAGACATTAAATGCGAGTTACGAGAGGAGTTTTTAGGATGGTTTCACAAGCTAACATGCTTGAAAGATCTTGAAGTGCCAAGATATGTTCAAATAACTAAAGAAAATGTCAGTAATTGTACCTTGCATACTTTCGTTGATGGTAGTCAAGATGCGTATGCAGCTGTGGTATTTCTGAGAATTGAAGAAGAGGATCGAACCGAAGTGTTTTTTCTGACGTCTAAATCTAGAGTTTCTTCATTGAAAGGAACCACGATTCCAAGAATGGAACTTTTAGCTGCTGTTATTGGAACCCGTTTGTCAAATTCTGTCATAAAAGCTCTACAATGGGAAAATCTCAAGAGATATTATTGGAGTGATTCGACTACTGTGTTGGCGTGGATACAGAGAGACGATAACTGGTCGGTATTTGTACGCAACCGAGTAAACGAGATCAGAAAGCTAAGTGATCCCACGTCTTGGAGACATGTGCCTGGTGAAAAGAATCCGGCAGATTTGCCATCACGTGGTGCTAAAGCAAAACAATTCCTATCGTCAAGATGGTGGGAAGGTCCTAAATGGATGAAAGATCGAATTGAATACAAACATCTTACAGATTTAGTTAATAATTCTTACGATGAAGATGTTATTGAAAAGGAGAAGTCGAAAACCTCATACACATTAACAAATAGTGAAATCTGCCAAAATAATGATTGGTACTACCATAAATTTAGCAGATATGAAAGCATTGTTAGACTTATAGCATGGGTTCTCCGATTTAAACACAACTGTGCGAGACCAAAGGAAAAAAGATACGGAGAATTGGGTGCATCAGAATACCAGGAAGCTGAAGAGAAGCTAATAAGATTGATTCAAAATGAGTATTTTTCTTCTGAGAATGATGATCGACTTAAAACTCTGCAAACATTTAGAGATGAAAAAGGCATCTTACGATTAAAGACCAAAATTGCCTACAGGAAAGATAATGATACATTTTTGAAACCTGCTATATTACCTTCAAACCATGAAGTGATTAAAAGATTAATAGTTTACACGTATATAAAAAATTGTCATGCAGGGGTGCAGATACTTTTGAATATTTTAAGAGAAAAGTATTGGATTTTACATGGAAGAAGAACTGTGAAACATGTCTTGACAAATTGCATTACCTGTAAGAGGTTTAGCTCTAGAAATCTGGAATCGATTGCCCCTCCACTTCCAGAAGACCGAGTAAAAGATGCAGCGGTTTTTCAGATTACCGGGATCGATTTGGCTGGTCCACTCTTTCTCAAAGAAAACAAGAAGAGCTGGGTGCTAATATTTACTTGCGCCGTATATCGAGCAGTACATTTTGAGCTTGTTACTGCCGCTACCACAGAGGCATTCTTAATGGCGTTTCGAAGATTTGTTTCGCGTAGAGGAAGATGTTCAACTGTCTATTGTGATAACGGTACAAATTTTGGAGGAGCAGCCAACGCCCTAAGTCAATTGGATTGGAAGCAGATTAAAAAACAAGGAGCTGTAAGCGCTATCGAATGGAAGTTCAACCCGCCAACTGCTGCATGGTGGGGTGGTTGGTGGGAGCGCCTCATAAGAATTTTGAAAGATCTACTAAGAAGAGCTCTAGGAAGAGCTAGCTTGAGTTATGAAGAAATGTTAACTGTCTTAGCTGATTGTGAAAGCGTCATAAATGCAAGACCGCTTACTTACGTTACTGAAAGTGAAGCTGTAAAACCAATATCACCGTCTATGTTCTTGCAAGACATTCAAGAACACAAATTACTAGATATTGATGCAGTGGATAGCAAATCCCTTACGAAAAGAATAAAATACCGACAGAACTTAATTAAACATCTAAGGGAGAGGTTTAGATCAGAGTATTTAGGTACTCTTATACAGCGAATACAGAAAAGACAGTCAAAAATTAAAGTTGCAATCGGGGACATAGTTTTGGTGGGAGCCGATAACAAAAAACGTCTAGACTGGCCATTGGGACGCATTTCACAGCTGATTCCTGGGAGAGATGGAGAAGTTCGTCTTGTCAGAGTACAGACATCGACTAATGAGCTGCTTCGCCCTATACAACGGATATACCCATTGGAGATCGCTACCTCAGATGGTCCTCAATATTTGAAGAGTCTAGAGTCAATGGATCATTCCGAACAATCCAAGCAGTTCAAGGACACCACCATCCTCGAACCCACACCGAAATTTAGTAAGTATGGAAGAACACTGAAGGTTCCAGAGAGACTAAACTTGTAGATTGTATTTACAAACTAAAAATAGTTTTGATTATGCTTCATAATCAAAAGGTGGGAGGATGTTAAAACCCGAAGTACTGAAAATGTTTATCTTTATTTTCTTTTTACACACGTGCCAATAAGCCGGAAATGTAACGGCAGTTGCGCGTGTCATGTGATCAGATGGTTTTTATTTTTTAAATTTTTTTTTTTTTTTTTTTGGAAAAAGGAAAAATGAGTAGTGTAAGATTTGATTTTGAAGAATAAAGTTTGTTGAGTTTTATGCTCCGTGTTGATTATACGTAGTAATGAATTTTTGTCATGTTTTTAAATAATTATCATATTTATTAACAAACCAACAGATGTCCTACCTTTACCGCTTCCAGATTTAGTGGGGATTAAAATTTGAATATTATAGAAATTAAAGTAATATTTGAAATAAAATTTAATTAATTGATTTATTATAAAACAATTACAACCAGAAAATTAACATTAGGTTATATCATGCACTTCTTGTATACAGCCGACTACCCCGCCACCACTGAACTTAGCAGTATCGAAAGAGTGTGTGGTGGTCGACTTCTGAATAAGTATTGTCCAACCTTACATGGATCGATCAGTCAAACTAACATTCCTTTCGGGGTAGTAAATAGCTGTCTTTCTCCCCACCTGCACTCTCTCAAACAGTTGGGATGAAACTGTCCATCTTTGACATCATATCCTTCAGGGTTTTGAGATGACCTGGTACCATTAGTACTGTACTTAAATCATTATTGACAATTTTCAGGCTTTTCCTTATCTTTGATACCTTTTTACGTTCCATTAAACAGTGGTAAACCGTAACCATTTCTCCACAAAAGCATTCATTTTCCTGCGTTCTTCCAAATCTTTGGAAATAGGCAGAAAATCTCTCATTCCAGATATTATTTGGTTTATAAGTGGATGGTATCTTCTTATTTTTATTTCCGGATTAGGAATAAAGTCGAAAGTGACTTTCTTTTTTGGACATATACTATCTGTAAAACCACTGTAGATTTATTTCTTATCTCAATTCCCCTTTTAAGATATCTTATATCTTATACCACTGTAGATATATTTCTTATCTCAATTCCCCTTGATATGGGGGCAATAATATCAACACTCTCTTTCTGTGTCGCCAACTTCGCATAATGATCTGCCTTTTCATTACCATATACCTCAGTATGGGCCTTAATCCAATTCAACTCTATAGACTTGTTAGTTTTAACACTTGGTTACAGCATGCACTCAAAGGAATCCCACGCCGACTGAAAATATCTTGAAAAGTTCGTTTTCCGTTGTGAGTTGTCGCCATTCAATGTTCGCTAAGTTGTCAAAAGAAGAATTCGATTACCCTATTTAGCTTTTCATTCTAGTTCTGGGGATCGGGAAGAATTCTCGCTACAATATACATCAAAATCTCGAAATCGATTTTTCGTACATAATTATAGTATTTTTTTCGTACTTCATACAAACTAAGCCGATTTTTAGTACTTCTTTTTTTGTTACGCTTTTTTACGGGTTATACAGAAGAAAAAAGTCCTCCAAAATATATAATACTAGCTGGGACCCGACGCATTGCTGCCGCAGGAGAAATAATTTTGGAAATATTGTTTGAAATTTAAAATAACTGTCTTGTTTACTTAGAAATTATATCGTAAATGAATACATTCATTGAAGTTGAATGATATTTAAAAGAGAAGTGTAACTTATTTTTATTCTATTCTTTTTTATTTTATTATTCAAGGGCTTTAGGGTAAGCAAAACTTTTTTTGTCATTCCGTCTTCAGAAGAAACTGTGGTGTAATGTAGATTATTATGATCTGTGCAAGAAGCAACAGGACTTATGTTTTCAGGAACATTTCTTTAATAACCACATTCACACACGGAACAGATACAAAGACGTCGCGCATCTCAAGTCCAGTATCACATTTCATTCTGATTACACTCGCAATGCGTAATACATTATGGGATAGCTTATCAGGCATCACCATCTAGTATCCAAAAGAGAAGAGAAGACTTATGTAACTGCTATAAAACAAATTAATTTCTTGACTATCCAACTTGTAGCACCCAGCACACAACTGGTTATGTGAAAAAACTGTTGTCTCCTTGGCGAGTTAATTTGACAATAATCCTTGGTTAATAGATGCAGTAAAGAGATCCAAAAATAATTTTTATATGTTACATAATTTTACTACACCTATAACTATCCCACAAGTAGAAGTAATAAGTATTCAAAGTTTTATCAGAATCCGATGAGTGGTATGGCAGCGTATAAGAGACATACAGACAAACATTCATTTTCATTTGTATAGATGAATAAAATATAATTAAAAAATAAACAACCGTTGACACACCAGATAATTACTGTGATATGTTCATATGTAGAGATATTTGATGATTCAATGGATGATGAATTAGTAGTATTGGATTGTACAATGGAAAATGATTCTGAAGAATTGTTGACACTAATTACTTAATCTGCCATTACCGCGATATTATCAAATGGATATTTATAACCATATGTTTTCCGCAGCATAGCCAAATTTGGCTCTTGTGCCAGTAAACTCAACTATCCTATCCAATCCAATGGATCTTTACTAATAGATAATTTGGCTTGTACTAGTTGAGGCAAACGCTGAAGCCAAAGTGATTTTGTCACCGAGATCGATTTCTGTAAGTGGTTTTTTAAATCGGGATTCTTCTGTGTCAGTTAATCGGGTTAGAATAGCATTTGAGTGACCCGTAGTTGGAACCCCTTATTCGCCGATTGGCGATAACGCGCCAAGAACAGGCAACTCCGATTTTTTTTAATTCTGGTTCTCCTCCGAAAAACACTGCGCAGGCTCGTGGTTGGCGATTTTTGAAAAGTGCGCCAATCAAGGGGTCCAACTACAATCGTACGAGCATTTTTCGTATTTATTCTCACTTGGCGGATGGGATAAAACATCTACAGCGAACTCTAAGACATTTCCGTCGAGTGATGGGTTAATCTGTGGTTTGGGTCCCCTTTTTCGCCAAATGGGAGATAGATGCGCCAAGCGTGATAACCATGGCTATTTCATCCTAAATGCACTCCTTGTGGAGTAGTGTCTCTCGGAGCATTCAACTCTGCGAGATAAACCGCAAAAACGCGCCAGTTGGCGACTTTTTGAAATGCGCCAAGGGTTAATTCCCAATGAACGGTGCGCTCCTTGTCCGCCATCTTGTTTTTGGCGACTTTGGCGAAAAACGACTCCGCGAAGCACACGCCAAGTACCTAAGCCTAACAGCCCGTGAATTCTATGGAGTCGTGCTCCGAAAATAGTCACCAAAAACAAGAAAATATCACAAAACAACAATTAATTACAAAAATTTTAGAAAGACAAAAAGCACTTTCATTATAGGACAAGGACATTATCATTAGGACAAGTATAATGACCAGCAATCAATCCTACACTCATACAATAATTAACAACATCCAACTTACCTTTCTTTTCCAATTCAAAAAAAAACCTCAAATTCACTCGGTCTTGCTTCGATCCAGACAAAGAAGCTATTATACTTTTAAAAACCAGAAATTAAAACTTAAAGTCAAATAGAAATTACAAAAATTTAAATACTATAAAATTAAACAAATTAAAATTTTGAAATAAATACGATTGAAGATACGCAGAACTGTACCACACCACAGATTGAAACAGTTTGAAATGTAGATGAAAGTTTTGAAATTCAAACTTACTTCCTACAACTTTGAATATAATTGGATGAAACAAGAATTACATCATCATGATATCACATCGCAAATTACGAGGTTACCATATTTTAACGGGAGAGAAAGGGTGAAGTTGCCAAGGAGGAAATAATTATCGCCCGAGAAATGGCGCCAAAAAAATCGCCAAAACAGAGCGCACCGTTCACTGGGATAGAGCCAATTCTATTGGAAAATTCAGCTTCAAGTTGTATAAACCAAAGTTTTGGTTTATTTTTTCCAGAACACTGGCGGTTTAATAGCGATTCTTCTCAGCTCCGAGTCCATATTTGAGTTATTATCAGCTATAATGAAAAGATGACGCTATAACGGTATTAAAAAGTTTTTAACGTACCTCGTTATTTTCCGTGATAAAAATAGCTTTTCAGGGGTCGATCCTATTTTAGCCCACCTCTGACGCCAATTTAAAAACTCGCCAAATTATCAGCGATAATGATTTTAAAATGGCAACCCTGACATCCTCTAAAGAGAAATGCGGCAACCCTACGGAACCTCATTGGTTTATTTAAACTCCGTTAGAAAACTATTTAAGCTTATTGGTAATTTCGATTACTTTCAAATACTTTCGATTTGGCGTGATTTTGAAAAATTGGCGAGATTTTGAAAAAGTCGCCAGAGGTGGGCTAAAATAGGATTTTACCCTTTTCAGCTTTCGGAATTGAAGTCCAAGGTCACCAGTGTAGAGATATTTGATGTTATGCAATGGATATTAGAGAATTAAGCAAGTTAAATCGTTTAGTATAACATTGACTCTACGATACACAACAATTTTTTTAACGGAAACAAAAGTAAACTTTGATTGAAAAAAGCGATTTCCGGTTGCCAACTCGGAAACACATATAAGTAAAAATATTTAGATACATCCCAAGAAAAAGTGCGGAAATACAGTGAGTCAGCGAGGATCATCTTTTTAAAATCACAATAATAAATCTTGCATTTCCGCTGATGCACGCGATACAAAAAATACTACTTCAGTGAATGAATACGATCAGAATTTAGGCACCACATATTCATATCGCATCATCGATTTTATCACTTCAGTAAGAAAAATAATTTGTATTTTTTGAAATTTCTTATCTAAGTAATATTCAGTGTAAAAGCGAATAAAACATTCAATTACTTTCCCACGTGTAAATTAATTTTTGTTATTAAATTATTATTTTTATTTAAAATTAATTATTGTTTTCACAACTCTGTGGGGCTTTTTATGCAACTCCGTATAAATATTTTTCATCTATCTTGAATTTTCACAAATCATTTTTATCAAAAAAATTTTTTTTTAATGCTGCAAATAATAAATATTATATTTGCAGCTATAACGTTATTAATGAACGAATGCAGCTATAACGGTTATTCATGAAGCTTCAGTATAATTTTATGCTTTTTCTTTAATGGTGTATGTCATACAAGAAAGTAAAAACAATTTAAAAAGTCGAATTTTATTTAAATAATACCACCAAATTAATAAGTAGCGTTTAATCGATTTTTTTTTTCCTTATCGTTTTATAAGGACGTATTATTATTTATTTTTTCAACTTTGGTATCACAGAAAGATAGCGGAAATGGGGTCACGTGCTTAAAATTTTTTTCTCCAAATGATGATAACTTGAAAGAACCAAAACACCGATATCGTATTTATTCAAAAAGCACTATACATGATCTTATAGATAAAAATTTTGTGTGTTGAGTATCTATAAATATTTTATTGAGATTCTAAAAGCTGAAACAGATATCAATTGAGAGAACACGTGAAACAATAAATAATGAAATAACTTATCGCGATTTCTTACACTTGATGGGATTCGCTTTATGGATTTGATTTTATTACTTATCAAAGAAGTGTTCTTTAAAGCAGTGCTCCGAAACCGGTGTGCCATGAGCCAGATACAGGTGTGCCGCGATCAAATACATTGTATTTGACATTTTACAATTTTTCATCATGTATTTAATACACAATGACAATTTTTTTTTCATAATAATGTCTATTTTTCTAAATATACTAAAGAATAATTATTATAACTAAATAATTATTCAATGGTGCCCTGGTGAGAACAGATTTAAATAATGACATGCCTTTAAAATTATACTTCTCCGAAGTTCCATTAGATGTTTTCTGGATTTACGTTAAAAAAGAATATCCTCACATTTCCTACAAAGAAATCTTAACATTACTTCCAATTTCGACGACATATTTATGTGAGCAAAGTTTTCAACTCTTGTATTAATTAAAAATGGTTAGCGATCATGCTTAAAAGATCTTGACTAAAAACTTCGGGTCGCGGTGTTAAATATTGAGCCGAATATAAAACTTTTGTGTACATTGAAACAAGCGCAGGTATCACATTAATAATTATTATGATTGCGTTGAAATAAATATGTTACGATTTTATGTATGTATACCTTTCAAATAAAAAACAAACATTTATTGTAAAGTTTGTGTATCAATGAATACCTATATACTTTAGCTTCTGGTGTGCCGCGGAATTCTAAAAAGAAATAAGGTGCGTCGTAGGTGAGAAAAGGTTGCGGAGCACTGCTTCAAAATATTGTTAGAAGAAGATAGTTGTTAAAATTATATCTTCAACACAAAGATAGTAAGAGACAAGAGTTGAAATATGAAGTATACAAGAGAAAAAAAAAATCCCGTGTTGAGTTACCAACTTCATAAATCTCTTTCTTTTTTAATAGCAACTTTCGAAATCACTCATCAGTTCCTTGCAATTTTCAATGCGAATCTACTTCATTTTCTAGAAAGAATTCGCCCCCCCCCCCAAAAAAAAAGAAAAGGGAAAAAAAAGACACAGCACGAATGAGCGGAGCTCTTTCGAATTAAGGCAGAGTTTGTGCTTCCTTCGTTGTTAACTAGCACCGTTCAGGTGAAAGTACGACTTTGCTCGAACACACACGACACAACCCTCTTTAGGGGGCGGTCAAACTCATTCATACAAACACATTCATATATCCGCAAGTCAGAGTTTAGATCCAAATCAGAGACCGACTCATTCCTGATTCAGTACCCCCAGAGGTATCATTTGTGATTGGAAGTTGGAGGATTTTTCAGCCACGACCTATTGAACGTGCCCCAACTGCCATTAGCCAACACGGCGGTCTTGGACCGAGACGAGGACAGAACCCACGACCTTTCGGTTACGAGACTGACGCTCTACCAATCAAGCTATCGCGGGCTCGTTATGATGTAACTCAATGGATGATTTTGTAAAAGAATTCCAATTTGTAAATTTTACAGGGGAAACAAATACTGTTTCTTTCCATGAAATTTCCAAAAAAACTTAATTATTTTTCTATCATTAAAAGAGGTTACACCTGAGATAAAAATGGTTACGTGATTATTTATAATTTTTCATCAGTCCATGTTTTTTTTTTTTTTTACTTGGAGATTATCTGAATTCCCCTTAATCCCCAAAAATGTACATTAATGAACAGGAATAACACAAAATGGGCGAAATAAACAAGAGAAAAAGTTACAGCTGCCCAAATGCTTCATCAGTTGTAGTTGAGGTCCACTCATCTATATGAATAAATGAATGTATGTCTATATCTATATGAATATATGGCTCTTATGCCTCCCTAAACCGTTCCGATTGCGATGAAACTTGGTCAGCTTATTGTTTACATCTACGGAATGGTTAAAGGGCTAGTACAATTATTTAAAATAAAAAATTTGAATCACAACCGCATCTATTTACCAAGGATTAATCTCCAAATAACTCGCCGATGAGACAATAGATTCTGTAGAAATGCTAAATCCAAGTGAAAGGTTAATATTTTGTAGCTATTGTAAGCTAATATCGTACAAGTTATTCTCAAAAGGTAACAACTTTATGACAGATTATGCGAAAAAGTTTTGAAGAGACCAACGCTGGGGGCTTTAAATTTTGATTAAATTTAGCGTTTTTCGCAGTGATCACCAAAAAAGCTGTGGTACAAATAATTTTGCATTATCTTAATTTTCAAAAATTATCGTTTTCAACTATATTAACGATTTTGTGGCATAAACATGTTTTCTATGTTGAATCAGTTTTAAAAGAAAACATTTCAATCCCATTTAATAAAATTAAACTTGAGAATTCTGAACGAATATGAAACGAGTCACGAGATACACTACATTAGTTTCTTTCATCACCATTCTGAAAGAACACCAAGATTTCTAATTCTAAAAGAATACACGAATCTAATACATAAAAATGAGGATTAATTTGTTCATATTTTATATATTGTTATACCGTTCATCGTATTTCCATAAAACATTGTAAAATTACTTATTGATTTCACTTAATATTATTTTTTTCGGCGGAAGTAATGCTTCGGGTACCAGCTAATTCATTATAAAATTCTTTAAGGTATATCCGACTACGTTTAAAACACTGGTTATCTACCACATTGTTAACAAGTTTTTTTTTTAATGTTATTTCTTGTAGTTCAGACTTTCCTCTTTCCCAAACGGTTTATGTTTTCTAGGAAAAGGAAGGCCTGGCCTATCATCCAGGATCACTTATTTTTTAACAAAAAATTATCTTTAACTTTAATTTTCTCAAAACTTTATGTTCATAAAAATTCTCCACCGTTAACATGTTACCTCAAAAGTTAATAGAAGAATATACATAAAAATAATACGGAAAAATACGCGTGTTTTAAATAATACGGAAAATGTAATGAACCAGAAGTTTTATTGTCGACTAGCCGCCTTTGGCAACCAGCTGGTTCTCCATGAGTAATGGGTTCAAAAATTTTCAATTAAATCACATATTCATTAACCTTGAAGTAACTCCGGGCATTGATTGGCCTGAAAGTTCTAAAAAAACGCGTTTTCCTAATAATATTCCTTAATTTTATAAATCAGTCAGTTTTAATGATTGATTTAGAAGACTGATTGATGTAGCAACTTTTATTTAAAATATTAATAAAAATATTTCTAAAATATGGCTCACAGATCAAAGTATGAAGAAATCTAAAACTCATTACTCATAAATGCATTGCTTGACTCAAACTACATAAAATGTAATTATTTACAAATTAATAGTATTAAACAATATATATGCCTATTAATAATATTTTACAAATTGGCCATTGGGCCGGAATTTAAATGTATATCCTAGATAAATAAAGATAATTTATTGCATTAATGATTTAAATGTTGCAAACGATCATAGAAACCTTTGCTTTGCATTTATTTTTTTTAGAAAATATCACATTTTATATTTCTTTTATTTTATCCAGTCACGTGCTAAAAGCTGCATTTCTTTAAATTTAATTTGCGATGATAGTTTTTTTTTTAATTTGAACTTCTGTCAAAATGATGGCAAAACGATGATAAAACATCATTTTTTCCCTTTGACGTGCTCTTGCAGATTTTAAAGAAACCTTAGCTTTGCATTTATTTTTTTAGAAACTATCATATTTTATATTGAAAAAAAAATTAATTAATGATACAGATATTGCAAACGATAATAGAAATATGCCATTAAGTCGGGATTTCAATGCATATCCTGTTTAAATTCGATCAGGTTTACCGTAAAGAAGATTTATTGAATTAATTATTTAGATATTGCAAACGATCATAGAATCCTTTGCTTTGCATTAATTTTTTTAGAAAATATCACTTTTTATATTTATGTTATTTTATACCAGTCCCGTGCTGAAAGTTATATTTCTTTAGATTTGATTTGCGATGAAAGTTTTTTTTTATTTGAACTTCCGGCATTCTTTTATTTTATCCAGTCACGTGCTCAAAAAAACGTGGTTAAAATATTTCTTTAAAAATTCGTTAAAAATAGAAGCTTAAGTTATGCAATAAAACACTAATACCATTAGAAAGCTAATTTTTTAATCTTTAAATTGATGTAAAAATCATGTTTGTGCGATGATATTTTCGGAGGTTATAACGGAAAAACGTCGAAATTTCTCTTAAAATTTAATTAATTCAAATTCTAATTAAAAATTCGAAAAAAGGGCTCCGAGGTGCCCATTCCCGACCTCCAAGGTATACATGTACCAAATTTGGTAGCTGTAGGTCCAACGGTCTGGCCTGTAGAGCGCCAACACACACACACACACATTGAGCTTTATTATAAGTATAGATGAAATACTTTTTCACTTATAGGTGTTTTAGAAAAATTAAGTTGTGAATTTAGGGGTTAAATGCATGAATACGTATATTTCTTCCTATAAATTCTTCGCATCTCAAAATGTTTCTTAGCTTTTGGTTCATTCCATTCATCATTATATTCTATAACTCGTGTACAAAGAAAAATAGAATTACTGCATTACTATTTTTTGTAGAATGTTAACCGTTTTGGCTAAATTTCATTAAATTTTCCTACTTAAAATATATCATATTTTCAAATAAATTTATTGTATTTAGAATATTTAGTATTATAATTGGCAATACATCTAAAAACCATAGTTTGAAATAGTTTTTGAAAAATCCAATTTCCCCAAAATTTTGCTTCGAACGTAGTCGGATACCTTAATTGACTATTACTTACTGGTAGGTTTCTGTGATGTCACATATTTTCCAAATATGAACAGGAAGTTTTTTTCTTGAGATATAGAGTTGTTTTCTAGTTTTAGAACAAATGATAAGATACCAAATTCTTGTTTCTTCGATAAAGAATGAATCTGCATTCTACTGGAATAGGAATTTGGGTTCTGATGGCACATGGGCCAAACTTTGCTTGCAGAATGAAACGAATGCTCTTTTATATAAGTTCGTTAACGAAGTTCGTAATTATTTGCGATTGAAACGAAATTTGTAATTAGTCGCAAAATAATGTTTGTGCTCTGGAGAAATACATTTTTCGTTAATGTTTCACATATTTCAAACAGAAAGTACTTGTGGTGATATCTTAATAAGCCAGTAACAGCCACTAGACACTAGTGATCGCTTTTGTCGAATGGATAAGTTACTGGACTTCAAACCCAAACATCGTAGGTTCGATCCTTGGCGAAATTCAACCACAATATTGACACAATTTCCGCCAACAACACCGCCACAAACTTTTCTTTTAAAAATGGTAGTCTATTAAATTTTAAAATCCGGCATAGCGCATTGTACCTTTATGTATTTACTGAGTTTATTTGAATGCATCTAACAGCAATAACTCAAAAAATCAGTGATATCAATGTATTTAAGTTTGGTATGGAATTTAATGACTATAAATGTAACTTTTTGACTAATTTTTGTTTCAATTTATTGAGAAAAACATACCTAAAATACGGATCATGCTTTTGGTCGTTATCAACCATATATAAGGACTTAATAGCTAAAACCACTCGCCAAAAATGGCACGATAAATTCAGTAAAAATGCTAAATTCACGCCAAACCGTTTCACCATGCTAAAATTTTCTGAAATTATACAAAATGGAGTGTAAACAAAAATGTAATTTCTTTTTTCGCTTTCATTATTAGGGGCCTCTGAAATGCCACGAAGAATGGGTCAAAAAATATGGAAGAGTTCTTGGGTAAGTGTTCACATATTCTTCAAGACTGTAAATTGTTTTAATTCGCTTTTAAATTTAGTTTGGCTTTAAGGTATCCAACTACATTAAAAACACTGCTTATCAATCACATTGGGGAATACTTTAAATTGTTATATCTTGTAGTTCAGTCTTTCTTCTTTCCAAAACAGTTAATCTTTTCTAGGAAAAGAAAGAAAAGCCAGACCTATCATCCAGGGTTACATATTTTCGAACTAAAATATATCTTTGGGTTTTTTTCAAAACTTTAATTTTCGTAAAAACTCTTCACCGCTAACATAATACCTCAAAAACCAATAGAGGTATATACATACAAATTTCAGCGTGTGTTTTAAATAACATGTTTTAAATAACATGAAATGAATCAAAAGTTTTAGTGTTGGTGGAATACTTTTTTCATTTATAGATGTTTTTAGAAAAATTAAATTGCGAATTGATGGGAAAAATTTGCATCTATGCGTATATTTTTACCCATAACTTCTTTTAATCTTGAAATGTTTCGTAGATTTTGGTTTATTCCATTCATCATTGTATTCTATAACTTGTGTACATAGGATTGCTGCATTAAAATTTTGTATAGAGTGTTAACCATTTTCATTAAATATGATTAAAATGTACTACAAATTTTCCTATTTCTCAAAATTTATGATATTTTCAAATAATTGTGTTGTATGTATAGTATTTTGTATTATAATTGACAATACATATAAAAAACATAGCTTTAAATAGTTTTTAAAAATTGAAATTTTTCAAATGTAGTCGGATACCTTAAAAGATAATTTTTGCTTTTCTTTTCAGCTATTTCTACGGCATGAAGCCCGTGTTATTGGTGACCGATCCATACATTCTGAAAGACATATTTATCAAGGATTTTAATAAATTCATCAACAGAGAGGTAAGAGTTTTATTTATTAAATTTTACTTATAATGTAGAAGAATATTTGTGTATTTGAGTGTGTATTGCTAGGTCAAGTGCAGGGCTGACCACTTGACCTGACTTTCCGAATTAGCCACAGAAATATTTCCGAATTTCGGAATTAGATATTTCTATGTATTTGGAAAAATGCTTAGGAGTGCGAAATTTTCTTTTTTTGGGGGGGGTTGACCCTTTCATTTCTGACCCGGCCCAATTGGTTGTGGTAATTTTGTCTTCGCCCAACGTTTCTGCTTCAAACGATGTATAAATTATTTATATGTATAAATAAATTATTTCCAAGGACATATTTTTTAATATCCTGAGCCCCTCATTTGAAACAGAAACCGATCCTTCAGGGTAGAATTTCAATGGTCAATTGTACCTGAACAGTAATGAAAGGATTAAATAAAATTTACGTGAAAGTACGAATATTAAATAAAATTTAAGTGAAAATACGGACATTAAATAAAATTTACGTGAAAGTACGGACATTAAATAAAATTTTAATTAATTAACTTAAAGTGAGATATTGTGGTTTTTAGTGATTAGAAATATTTCGAGGAATTTTTTTCTTTCTATTTTTGAAAATTAAAGTAATTTTTTGTTTTAAATGAGGAATAAAAAAAAATTGTTGCTGTATTGTAAGGAAAGATATGGTCTAGTTAAAAGACGGATTGTCTGGTCAGTAAATGATATCGTGGATTTTTTTTCGTGAGGAATTCCATGTACATAATAAACATAACAAATGCAATATATAAAATAACTATCGCAATCTTACGCTGGTAAATACTTTTTTGGGGTAAAATCAGGAATAAAACGGAAATTATTCATGCAATATTTAATTGAAACTAAACACTAGTATTTTTGACTAATCAATTGGTCTCCATAGTGGATAGTATTAAATAAATCTGAAATTTTTTTAAATGACTACGATAAAAATATGAATCATTGCAATTTCTAAGATACTGTAAGGACTTAATCTCTACCGATCAAATGAGCGCGTGTAATTCCAGATAAATATTTTATTTACACCCCTAAAACAATTTGTTCATAAGAACAATTTATTCTAATATAGATTAAATATTCCCTATTTAACAACAGTCGAAGGTCTATCGTGAAAACAGTTCTAGGAAAAGGTCCTCTATTCATTCCACGAAAAACACATCAAACAGGGTGTTAGCCAGTACCACTTCCAGGATGGAGCGTCGAAATTGCAGTCCGTAATCCAAAATCTCTCTCTCTCTTCAAAAACCAACTGGTCCTTTATTGCTGTCCAAAATCCACCTCTTCATATTCAGCTGGCTCCACGTCAACTTTCCATCGGCCAACCACCCAGCCTAAATTTCACTTATTTGTGGTGCCACTTGACGTGATATCTGACCATCATTGACGCTTCCGACAGAATGGACATCTCTGGAACACGTGTCAGTGATAATCCTTTACAAAGGGACCTGCCTGACATCCAGCTGTTGGGCAACTTTCCTTTGAAGAAGCGACAGGTCTTATCCCCACAATGAACTTCATATGTAGTCTAATGACCAGATGCCAACAGTCGAAGATAAGGATATTCAGCATTTCGAAACCTGGCGGCGTTTAACAATGGAAGGCGTGTGGTGGGCAGCTGTCGGAAAATGCCGCTAGTTGTGAATGGGGCAGTGGAATTTTACAATACCAAATATACATTTATATTATTTCATTTATTAAAGAGAAATAAATACAACGTTACTATTTATGAAAGTTTTCTTTATTTTCTGCAGGCCTTCAATCCTCTGCATAGATACTCCCCGAAAGATGAACGCTCTCAAAGCGTCCTGATCCTGCCTGGACAAGCGTGGAAGGATGTAAGAAGCGTTCTCACTCCAACATTTACGACGACCAAAATGAAACAGGTAACAGTGTGAATTGAAAACCGAATATCTACACTAATATTATAAATGTGGAAGTTTGGATGGGTGGATGTTTGTCACTCAATCACGTCAGAATGGCTGAACGGAATTGGATTAAATTTAGCACAAAGATAGATTAGAGTCAGAAATAGAGCATAAGCTACTTTTTATTCTGGTTCATTGAGTGTTTCATTTTTTATTCATTAAAAACTAACTTTTGTGCCATAAAGCTGAGGCCAAATCCCGCCAAAATATGAGGAAGGTTCCACTTTTTTTTTTACCCAACAGAGTTGAGGTTAGCGTTAGCAGAATTTTGACCGATTATTTCAAACGATTCTATTTATTTTCTTTGTTTGATGTATTTAAAATCAAATGTTGTTAATGAATCGATCTTTCGCATTCATTCTGAAGTACTTTTAAATTAAAAGAATAAAGGAAATAAAAAATTTCTAATTTGCATTGCGTTACCGCAACTGGTATTGGAAAGTCAGACATGTGTGTAACTCCAACTGGGGTTGAAAGTTCGGGCTTGATTTTTGTGACATCAACTATGTTTACGCGTGATGACAGCTGTATTTTCATTTAAATTAAAAGTTCAAAAATGATGTGTATAATATTGTTGTAGCTATCTCAATCTCGATCAAGAAATCAAATGGATTCGACCTAATTTTAAAGAAATATGGACTTGATTTGCTGTTTTATTTTATTTTGGACATACAATATAAATAAATTGTTTTTACGTTAGTTGTGTGTTTTTGTTATTCAATTGTATTTATGTTATATATTTTTCGTATATGCTTATTCTTTTAAATGTATCGTTTTTAGGTTAGGTTTAATTTTTTTTGTCATTATTTGATAGTTTTTCGTACATATGCATCAAAATGTCCACGCGAACAGAGCCACGCTAGCCAAATCATATTTGGCTCAGATCCAAAATTGCACTCTAACATTCAGTCCAAATTATTATCATTATTATTTATTTTTACTTAGATGTCGGGGAGCATGAAGTCGTCCATTGAAACCATGCTGGAAATCTTGCAAGAAAGATCAAAGAAGGGACAGGGATTCGACATATTTGACGTCTATCAGAGGCTAACCATGGACGTCATTACCAAAACGGCGTTCGGCATCCAGACGGACGTACAGACAAATACCAAATCGAGCTTACTACGTGCCACCAAGTTAATCTTCGTCACTCCATACAGGGACGTAGTTATATTTCTTGGATGTAAGTACAGATAATAATATATTTAGTCTATCCCCTTACCTTTACGTGTTTACGGTAACCGACTACGTTCGAAGGAAAAATTTTGAAAAATTGGATATTTTAAAAACTATTTATGATTTTTAGATATGTCTGATGTAAACAACATAAATACAAAAACAATTCTTTGTAAACATGATAGAGTTTGAGAAATAGAAAATTGTGTAGAAAATTTTGATGAAATTAAACCAAAACGGTTAACACTCTACACAGAATTGTAATGCAGCAATCCTAGTTTTTCTTTCTACATTAGTTGTAGAATATAATGATAAATAAAATGAAATAATAATCTTAAAAAATTCTTGAGATGCAAAGAAGTTATGGGTAAAAATATGCGTATATATGCATTATTTTCACAAATTCACAACTCAATTTTTCAAAAAACATCCATAAATGAAAAAGTATTACACCCGCAATAAAACTTATGGCTCATTTCTTTGTCCGTATTATTTAAAACAGGAGCTGAAATGTTTATATGAATATCTGTATTAGTTTTTGAGATATCATGTCAACGTCGGAGAATTTTCGTGAAAATGAAAGTTTCGAGAAAATGGAAGCTAAAGACAAATTTTGTCTGAAAAAATATGCGAACCTGGAAGGTAGGTCAGGCCTTCCTTTCCCTATAAAAAATGAACTGTTTTGGAAAGAAATAAGTCTGAACTATAAGAAAATATTATAATAATAACAATTCGCCATCTATAAGTAGTGTTTTTAACGTAGTCGGATACCTTAATTATTTTCTAATTTTTAGGCTTTAATTTATGACATGTAAAAATCAACAATGCATAAGCAGATAACAATTCACCAGCTAAATGGCAAAATATATATAAATATTATAAAGATATATTATATATATCTTTAATATCTCTCTCACTCTATATATATATCTTTTATATTATATATAAAATACATATTATATAAGAATTTCTCGTTTAAAATTATTATAGGCACAGTGCCTATTATAAGCGCATAGGACATATAATATATTATATATATATATATATATATATATATATATATATATAATGAAGCCATAAAGACCAGGTTACAAAAATACTGCCGGCGTCCTGGCATAGGAGTAGCGCGTCTTCCCGTGATCTGGACATCCTGGGTTCGAGTCCCTGTTCGGGCATGATTGTTCTTCCTCTATCAGCGAGATGTATGAATGTACCCTCCAGTAAAAAGGGGTTGTGCAAGCGAATGAATGATGCGTGATACTCTCGTACTCTTGGCATGTACTCAGATTGTATTGCGTAATACTCGGCAAAGTCGTGCTCTTGGTCCCTAGTTGGCGCCACTAAAACAAGATACGCTCCCTATCGGCTTAAAACGCTGTCTTAGTAACAGCGGGCTTGTCAAGAGCCATAACAAAGCAAAAAAATATTTTAACTGTACTTTTTTAGTAACTATTAGTCATGCAGAACATAAACCCCGTTACAGAATAATACTTTCTTTTCGCAGTGACGTTCCCAATTCTGCGGAAGTTTTGCCTGAGGGTGCAGGAGTTCATCGTCACCCTTCTGAACAAGGGCAGACCACCCCACACCATGCTGCGAAGAGGGATCAAGAAGGTGGTGGAAATGAGAAGGAATAGTCCTGAGGTAAGACACTGTTACGGATTTTTCCTTACCCTTAAAATCCGTCGGGTTCTTTTTACCTTGTGTAGTGGGTGTGTATGGTGCTAGAGGAGATGATCAGTCCTTTAGTAGGCGACACAACACAGACAACGTTCATTTACAGGGCGAAGACAGGACAGCATACAGACGACAAATATTTACAACACAACTATGTATAGGAGACAACGATATACAGCCGAGACGAACACACAGGACAGCGCACTGCAGATAGTAGCTCACAATAGCAAAAGTAGTCCACAGGCAGAAATTCCATAGTTACAATGTCCACAGCTCACAATGCGGCCAGATAGGATTCAGCAGGAGATTGAATCTAAGGTATTCTGTCTACACTCACGTAGGTCTCTCCTGAACTGGCTGAAACTATTCCTCTGTCTCTTCTTGCCTTCGTTGCCGACTCACTGCTTCGCACAACGGGACTACTCCTCAGTCCTTTACATCTCCGCTCCCGACGACGACACACGACGCAGGCTTCGTCAGAAGATGCCACACAGCAGTCCACCATTCAAGACTCCTCAGTTCAAGACCTCTCTGATAGGTCTTCTCCTTTTCCGATTAATTCAACTGTGCTGCTTCTCGCTTCATTCACCCTTCTGCAGACTGGCTGCTTATATATACCGCCGGGAGGAGGGGCTAACATCTTCTGGACCAACCAGGAGCATTCTTGATGTATCTCGGCTCCTAATGGACGGATCGCGAAAATTCTCGTTGTTTCGGGTTGCCAAAGTCGCTAAATTCGTCACCAAGCCCTGAGACCTATGACGTCACACCCATTTACTATTCAATATATATATTACTGTAAATCTCTCTTCTTTATGATGACAATATTAGAGCGGGAAGGCAAAACTACACGTTCGTAACAATACCAATCAGGCAGAATTTTTTTAAAAACTCTCATTATTCGAAATATGCGCATAAAGAGAAAGTATTGCAACCATCTAAAAAAAGACCTGGAAATTTTTATATCGCTCAAGATCTTAGAACTTCATGAATCCATACTATAATACCAAAACTTTCAAAGTTTTGTTTAACGCATTCCAACAATAATTATGTAGCATAGTACCTTTAGTGGACAGTATGCATAAATCTTCTAGGGAAACCACTTTCTTTAGCTTTATACTGTTACAAGCTTGTAAAGTTGCTTCCCAGCATGGTTAATTGAATCACTGGAAAGATCATGTATGATCAGCTTTGTAGGTGCTGATCGGATGCCGCGTCATTGACTTCAGAGTTTGGCTATTATTTGGTGACAAAATGGATAATGCTGGAAACATCGAGAATTTTCACGATCCATCCAATGGAAAGTGATATACGCCCTGATTGGCCGAGAAGGCTCTCCAAACGCCTCCCAGGAGCTCTAAAGGGCCGGCAGTCACAAGCTGAGTGATGAATTCAAGTATAATCGGAGTCGTAGACAAGTAAGGAGTTGCCGAGAGGATAACGAAGCAATGACGGAGTGCCGACGTTGCGTGGAATGAGTGCTGAATAATTGTGTGCCGAGTCTTGTTGTTTACTGTTGGAGCAGTGTTGTGTCGTGAACCAATTGTGAGAAGTAGTGAGTTGGAAGCTAAAGCAAATGATAATGAGAACTAGTGAATCGGAAGCTAAAGCAATTGAGAGTGATAAGTTTCAACCATCTGAAGAGACCATAGAGCAAAGCTTCGAATATTCTCTCTCTTGCTGAATTCTGTTCGACAGCTTTGTGTGTTGTGGGCGTTGTTACTACTGGATTTCTACTTGTGGGCTATCGTTATTGCTGTGAGCTGCTGTGTGTTCGACTCGGCTGTAAATATTTGTCCTCTTTGTTGTTGTCCTGTCTTCGTATACATAAACGCCGTCTTTTTTCTCACAGAGGCTTGCTGATTGTGTTCTCACACCATGCACTAACTACAGAAACGAACCCAGCGGTGAAATTTCTTAAAAATACTAACATTTTGATCAACATATTCAAAATATTGGAGCTACTTCTGGTAGTTTATTGCTAACGTTTTGATCAATGCTTTTAAAATATTGAAACCACTTTCGTTAGTTTTACACTAATATTTTCATTAAGGTATCCGACTACATTCGATGGTTGGTTGGTTGGTTGGTTTTACTGGCGCAAGAGCCATTCATGGTCATACTGCACCAAACGCATGGTGAATGAACAAGTTCATGGTGTTAAAATATATGGTGATTTTGTATAAAATGTGTTAAAACTCTATAAACATCGATATTTTTTATGATAATTGATAAGTACAGTTACTTACTTTATCACATTCGACTACATTAGAAGGAAAATTTTTGAAAAATTGGATTATTTAAAAAGTATTTAAAATTATGTTTTTTAGATGTACCATCAGTTACAATACAAAATACTATAAACACAACCAAATTATTTGAAAGTATAATATATTTTGATAACCAGGGAAATTTGTAATAAATTATAATAAAATTTAACCAAAACGATTAACGCTCTACACAAAATTGTAATGCAGCTATCCTATTTTTATTTCTACACTAGTTGTAGAATATAATGATGAATAAAATGAAATAATAATCTAAGAAAATTCTTGAGACGCAAAGAAGTTATGGGTAAAAATATGCGTATATATGCATTATTTTCACAAATTCACAACTCAATTTTTCAAAAAACACCCATAAATGAAAAAGTATTCCACCAATAATAAAACTTTTGGTTCATTTCATTGCCGGTATTATTTAAAAAACACGCTGAAATGTTTATGTAAATACCTCAATTGATTCTTGAAGTATCATGTTAACGTTGGTGAATTTTTTATAAAAATGAAATTTTTAAAAAAATTAAAGTTAAAGACAAATTTTTGCCGAAAAAAAAATTGTGATTCTGAATTGTAGGTCAGGTCTTCCTTTTCCGAGAAAAGATAAACTGTTTTGGGAAGAGGAAAGTCTGAACTACAAGAAATAACAACTATAAACCAAATTCGCCAATAGGGTCGATAACCAGCATTTTTAACGTAGTCGGATACCTTAAGTATTAAAAATATTACATTAATTCGGACCACGAGGAAGATGTGTATAATACATAATCGATACTTTTTACCCTATTATGAGTTTTAATGCAAAACGAGACGCATTCTGTAGTTATACTATGCTAGAAATTCGAGAAAATGATGTTCACCGGTTTTGTTCCAAGTCCGTATGCATCTAACATCATTCATATTTCTAATCTGCATCTTTCTCCCCGTTTATTGTGAACCGTCGATGTTTTTATTATATTTATTTGAAATTTCGTAACATAATTTTAAAAATCTCAGTTATTTTAAGATTCGTATGATGATGTCGTGTCCCCACGGAAAGGGGTTGCAGTAGCTTCAGAGGGTAAAAATCCCTGAGCACCCAGAGGGCAGAAGTCTGACTTCTAGCTCACATGAAGGCGACACACACATTCGTTTGCACAACGCCTTTTTACATGGGGGCACATTCATGCATCTCACAGATAGAACACAGAACAACCATACCAGAACCGGGGGTAGAACCCGGGAGGCCCAGGTCACGGGGAAGACACGCTACCCCCTATGCCAGGAAGCCGGCTTAAATTTCGTATCCTTTGATATAATGGCTTTGTTGAACTTTTGCTCTTTTCAGACGAGGAAAAACGACCTGCTGCAACTGATGATAGATTCTTCGGTCGACGTATCCGGAGACGTGGATGTTTCGAAACTAGAAGCAGGAAATGTGGAGCTTGAAAAACGCGGAAATGAAGGTAATGGTTCATGATCACCGTTGCGAAATAATGGATTCATTTCAGTGTGATTTAATACTGTTTACTAAAATTTCTTATTCTTGTAAGTATTTTCATAACTTCGCAAGTAAGTAATTAAATAATTCCTGTTATGGTGGTATGCCAAGAAGAAATTCGTCGATAGTGAACTATTCGAGAATAACGGACTTAATCCATATTAATTATAAAAATTAATTTATTACGATTAACACTTTAAGTATCAACAGTTTCAAGGAACGTTAGAGAACGTCTACTCCTTATGAGTAGGACTGGTAAAGTGACCTACTTTCAAATAGGATGTAAGGGGCGACACTATACATTGAATCCGGACGTGTCACGTGGTACAACAATTCTTGTTAGTGTTTTCATAACTTCGCAATTTTCATTTTATGTTGCCTGGGTTAATCTCCAAGAAGCATTTTATAAACCATCTAAAAAAATTAATAAATAATTTGAAGTATAAAATATGACTACAAACTAAATTAATATTTCAAAACTACCAATAGAAAAATTCTAGTAAACAGTAGTAAATCATATTCAAATGAAATATGATCTCTTAATGATGATCAAAAAAGTACTCGACTATTTTTATGTTAAACTTTAATATGCTTTTTTAAACTGCTTATTTTAACAGATGGAAATAACGAGAAAAAAATATTGAAAACACAACAATTGTAATATAAAAATTAAAGAACAAATTTCGAATATTGTAACAGTACACAGCACAAACAGAACCAAATAAATTCATAAACGTATTCTTTTAAAGTTTAGTTATACACTGATGGAAAAAAAATCCCAACACTAGGAAGGAGTTGTGCTAGATAAACGAAATTTGGTAGGCGTGTTTATACATCTGAAAGATGATGTCGATTCAAATTTTGAGCTACGCGCGTAAGTGTGGTGTTAGTGGCGACACTATGAACATGCAAATGAGGTTTGCTTTAAATAAGCGCTGTACGGTTCGTGATCGTTATTTACAGTTGAAATTTGACGTAGTGGGTTAATGTTAGTCAAGGATGCCTCCGAGAAGACGAAGAAGCCATTATCAACAGCTCACTGAGTTTGAACGAGATCGTGTTGTAGGGCTACGAGAAGGTGGGTTTTCTTTCCGCGATATTGCTGAAAGACTTGGCAGGAATGTATCCACTGTACATGAATATTGGCGGCAGTGGTCAAGGGAAGGTACTGCCTCAAGAAGACCAGGTTCCGGGCTGCCACGTGGTACTACTGAGAGGGAAGACCGTCGTATTCGGCGTGTGACTGTGGCTAATAGTACCGCGTCTGCAGCTGAAATTCGAGCTGCAGTTGGCACCACAGTGACAATCGGTTACTGTCAGGACAGATCCGAGCCAGACGCCCTGTGCAGGGCTTTCCACTGACTCCAAACCACTGCCGTTTGCGACGTGAGTGGTGTCAAGCTAGAGCTCATTGGAGGAAGGAGTAGAGATCTGTTGTGTTTTCTGATGAAAGTCGGTTCTGCCTTGGTCGCAGTGATAGCCGTTTGTTGGTTAGAAGGAGGCAAGGTGAACGCCTGCTAGTGACCTGACTGCGGCCTAGACACACAGGGCCTACTCCTGGAGTTATGGTTTGGGGAGCAATTTTGTACGACAGCAGGAGCCCTCTCGTGGTTATCCCACGCACCCTGACTGCAAATTTGTACGTCAGTCTTGTGATACAACCTGTTGTGCTGCCATTCATGAACAGCATTCAAGAGGGTATTTTCCAACAGGATAACTCTCGCCCTCATACCGCTGTTGTAACCCAACATGCTCTACAAAGTGTTGACACGTTGCCTTGGCTCGTTAGATCACCAAATCTTTCTCCAATCGAGCACGTATGGGACATCATTGGACGACAACTCCATCGTCATCCACAACCAGCATTAACCGTCCCTGCATTGACCGCCCAAGTGCAACAGGCATGGAACTCCATCCCACAAACTGATATCCGACACCTGTACGACACAATGCATGCACGTTTGTATGCTTGCATTCAAAATTCTGGCGGTTACACCGGTTACTAATGTACCAACATTTCGCATTTGAAATGGCTCTTCTCGCGAATGGCTCTACCCGTGATCTTGAAACTTTAATCAATTAAATATGTTACCTAGACAAATGTATTCCTAAAATTTCATTATTGTACAATCATTTTTTCTTGTGGTTGGGATTTTTTTTTTTCCATCAGTGTATTCATACCAATCTGATAATAATATCTTTTCTTTAAGGTATCCGACTGCATTAAAAACACTAGTTATCGGCCACACTGGCGACTTTATATTTTTTATTGTTATTTGTTGTAATTTAGACTTTTTTCTTTCCAAATCTTTTCTATCAAAAGGACGGACGGACGGACCTACTATCCAGGGTCAAAGATTTTTTTTTCAGCTAAAATTTGTTTTTAGCTTCAATTTTCTCAACACTTTAATTTTCATAAAAACATTTTACCATTAACATGATATTTTAAAACCTAATTGATGTATTTGCATAAAAATTACAGCGTGGGCTTTAAATAATACGGGTAATGAAACGAACCAAGAGTTTTATTGTTAATGAAATACATTTTCATTTATAGGAGTTTTTAGAATAATTAAACTGTGAATTTATAGTAAAAATACATATGTACGTATGTTTTTACCTATAACTTCTTTGTATTTTAACATTTTTCTTAGAATTTGGTTCATTTCATTCATCTTTATATTCTATATGTTGAGTGCAAAGAAAAATTGGATTACAGCGTTACCATTTTGTGTAGAGTGTTAGCCGTTTTGGTTAAACTTCATCAAAATTTGCTACAAATTTTCTTATTTTTTAAATTATATTACATTTTTAAATATTTTCTTTTAGTATTTATAATAGACGATACAAGTAAAAATAATTAATAATTATTAAAAAATCAAATTTTTCAAAAATTGTGCTTCGAACGCAATCGGATACCTTAAAGAATAGAGCATGAATCTTTTTTTTTTTTTTTTTTTTTTTTTGCTTGCACATCTACTTTGAATTTATATTGCTTACTCTTCAATCTTATCTCTAGCTTTTTATTTATTTTCAGAAACTGGTAATAAAAAGACGAGAAAAATGACAAACGCAGAGATAGAGTCCAGTGCATTTGCTGTTCTGCTAGCTGGGTATATTTACATCTTCTTAACATCTTAAACATTTCAAAATATTTCATTATTTGAGCAAAATGATATCGCCTCATATTTTTTGACACCTTTTCGACGTGCTTTTAAAAGTCCATGAGATTTAGATGTTTTCAATATATGTGTATATTTCGTAATTTTTATAATCTGTACAAATGTATAAATGTGAAATTTTGGATGGATGTTTGTTACTCAGTCACGCCAGAAAGGCTGAATAAAATTGGGTGAAATTTAGCATAAAGATAGATTAGAGTCATGAATTAAACATAGGCTATTTTTTTTTTATTCCGGTTCCTTTTTTATTCATTAAAAACTAACTTTCGCGCCAAAAAGCTGAGGCCAAAGATAAGACTCCAGATTTTTTCCCCCAACACAGTTGAGGTGAGGCTTAGACGAATTTCGGCTGATTATTTCAAACGATTCTATTTATTATCTTTATGTGTGAAGTATTCAAATGCTGTTAATGAATCGATCTTTCAAATGCATTCTGAAGTACTTTTAAATTAAAAGGAAACAGAATAAAGGAAATAAAAAATGTCTAATCTGCATTGCGTTACTCCAAGGTAGGAAAGTCAGACATGGGCGTTACGCCAAGTCCACGAGTGATTGTTGACAATTGTGTTTTCATTTAAATTAAAAGTTTACAAATTATGTGTTTAATACTGTCGTAGCTATCTCCATCTTGATCAATACCGGACTTGATTTGCTGTTTTGTTTTATGTTTGGTATACAGCGTAAATAAATTGCTTTTACGCTTTCGTGTGTTTTTGTTATTGAATTGTATTTATGCTACATATTTTTCGTATATGCTTATACTTTTTAAATGTATCCTTTTTAGGTTAGGTTTAAATTTTTTGATTTGTCCTTATTTCACAGTTTTTCGTACTTATACATCAAAATTTCCACGCTAAATTTCCACATGACGTTTTCGCGGGTAATAGCTATTCAGATTATAAAAGATCTTTTCTCTCTTACCGATCCCTTATTGTTTCTCAATAATCGATTTGATGGCTTCATTGTCACGGCAGCCACTTGACAAAGATGAAATTATGATACGAATAGATACAAATGAAGTTAATTATTACATTTTCGGTATTATTCAAAGACTAATGTTTCATTTTATTGACGTCTCATATCTAGAGTTATTTCTGGATGAGCTTCGTAATCTTAAACACAATCAGACGATGATAACGACACCTGAGCTGGTCCTTCCCTCTCCAAACTTCCATATCACACCAGTGGGAGGACGTTTGATTCCGAAGAATTGAACGTGCATCAACTTTTTCGATGGAACCAGGTCTTAAACCTCAAACACTAATTTTTGAAGTTGAAACCTTACCTCCAGGCCACCGCGGTCACGAATATATAGATTAAACATTAAGATTTATTATTTAATGAAACACAGTCTCAGATAGAGGTCAAATTGTAACAGTATTTCCTCGAGTAAAGCCAATCAAAATTAAGTAGCAAACTATCTTTTTGATTAGACTGTCATATAATTTTGTAATATATAAATTTTAGAAAATAGTTTTATGAAATAAGGTGTCATTTTGAAATTATAAAAGTGTAGCTTAAATATTGATGAAATTTGAAAAGAATGATGCCAAATATATACTAATAAGATTTATAATAGGTCACTTGCAATATGCTTTGTAAAGTTGCATCAATGTTGGTCTGTATATTCATGAAGTGAAAATTTTTATAAAATAATTTAATGAGTTTAATAATTATATTTACTTTGTAAATAATTTTAATTGTGGCAGCTTACATCCGATTTTATGATTCAAAAGCTATAACGTTTGTTGAATACATTCCCCAAATGTGTAGAAATTTTCACAAAATAAGTCTACAATTCTGGAGGGTTCAACTAGTCAGAATAATCCAATTCACGTACGCATAACTCAACAGCGATGCAAATAATTACGACAATTCTAAACTTTCTATCATGGAAGCGAAAAGGAGATTCCATCACAATAAAGCTCTGGCACGAAATAACTCTCATAATAGCACATTCCAATAATGGTGTTTCCGCGGTGGCCTGGTGGTTAGGTGTCGGCTTCGAAACCGAAGGGTTACGGTTCGAGACTCGATTCCACCGAAGAACGGTCGTGTGAGGGGGTCTGGTGCTCATTAAATCCGTCGGGGTCAAATATCCTCCAGCTGGTGTGGTGTGGAAGTTTGGAGAGGGAGTATCAGCTCAGGTGTCGTCCTCTTCATCTGACAGTTGTTCAAGATGACGAGGTCTGTCCCCAAATAGCCCTAATGTTGCTTCAAAATGGGACGTTAATATAAAAAAAAACTAATAATTCCACAATATTGTTTTCCTAATCTTGCCTCGTGTGACTATCTACTCAAAGGAAGAATTACTTCAGGTTTGAACCGTCAATGATTCTCAAGTTCCTAAAGAGTGCAGCAAAGAATGCATTGTAGAAAGAGGAAATTTTAGTTTAGTTACATTACCGTCCAGTTTTTAAACAAAATCAACATCAAGGGAGCATTGAACGCTATCAGATGATGAAGACGACATCTGAGTTGGTACGCCCTCTTCAAACTGCCACACCACAACGACAGGAGGGTGTCTTTTCTCGTCGTATTTAATATACGCCTGACCCACTTACACGACGGTTCTTCAGTAGAATCGGCCTCAAATCTGGAACTCTTGGTTCCCGAAGATGAGACCTTACCACCAAGCTACTATGACTTTAAAGCCGAGAAAAAAAGCTTTTTATATGTATTTATACTAACCATATACTATATACTACATTCTATACTAACGATGGGGAAATAGAATTTAAAAATAATTTCGTGCATTTAAACTGATGAATGATAGTTTTGTGACTGATGAATGAGGGAATGCCATATTTCTTCAATCATCAGTCACAAAATCAGTTTTGGTATTTTTGAATGAAGTATTGCTAAAAAAAGCAATATAGTTATAACTAAAATCATGAATCTCGTTTTGAGAGTATAAATGTAAATGTATGAAGAAATAATTTATATTTTCTGAACTACATCCTTGAAGCAAATGAATATGAAATTAAATTGCTGTATTCATAAAATTAAAATAATTTCTCTAACGAAATAACAAAAAAGAAAAAAATCTCTTGAAGTTTTAGTTTAGTTATACTAACGTCCCGTTTTGAAGCAACACTAGGGCTATTTGGGGAAGAACCTCGCAATTTTGAACCGCTGTCAGATAACGAGGATGACACCTCAGCTGACACCCCCCTCTCCAAACTTCCACGCCGCAACAGTCGGGGGACATTTGGCCCAGACGGTTTTAACGCGCACCAGACCCGCTTACACGACGGTTCATCGGTGAATTCGAGTCTCGAACCTTCAATCCTCCAATTCCGAAGGCGAGACGTTACCACCAGGCCACCGCAGTCCTAATCTCTTGAAGGAAACACATTTTAAGTAATAATTATAATAAGGTAAATTGTATTTTTTGAGGTATACTATTGTATAATTAAATAAATGTAATAGTATATTCATCAGATGTTTCGACAAACATAAAATAATGTTTTATACTTGTAAAATTATCTTCTAGCCGGGATGCATGCACTTATTAATATTTTTTAAGGTATTATTTTGTTAGATTATGAATTTAATTTCGTTTGACAGAACGATTTTTTAAAAAATTCTTCTTTGATTTTATTATTTTCTTATTTTTTATAGCTACGAAACGACAAGCACGGCATTGGCTTACACGACGTACATACTCGCAAAATATCAAGACGTGCAAGAAAACTTGTATCAAGAAATTAAAGATCTGATCGAACGAGTAAGTAAATCAATATTAACTTTTTATTATATAAAGCTAAAATTTATATGACTCCACAGTGGAGACTATTTGGTTAATTATTAAATTGGCCAAAAAATAATAATTTTTTTTCTTCGTAAATTGTTTTTATGGGGTCAACAGCAAAATAATAATTTTTAATTTGTTTGATCAATCAGTAATTTTTTAATAGCATTTCAATCAATAAAAACAATTTGAATCATTTTAGAAATCCATATAAAGTAGTTAATAATCAATCTATTTGCATTTGTTGTACTATATATATATATATATATATATATAATCTCTTTTTGCATTTCTTCAGGGCCAGAAGCTGGAATATGCTACCATAAATAAGCTTCCCTATCTCGATAAGGTTCTATGTGAAAGTCTCAGGATGTATCCACCGGTTCATTTGTAAGTTTTTATGAACTAATGTTGTTTTAAATACTTCTCAATGAAAAAGTAGCAAACAAAATTTCTACTGAGTATCCATTAAAATTGCTTAATTATTTCACCTTATTATCTACAGCAATAATCATAAAATTCGCATTCAGATAAGTAGTATTTATGAGCTGTACAATAAATTTATGCGGTGGGTCTAATGCCACTTGGTCATACCAAGCCGAATGAGAGCAACTCTTTCGAATGAAGGCAGAAGTGAGCGCCTTTCGTTGTGAACGAGCACCGTCGAGGTGAAAGGACGACTTTGCTCGAACACACACGGCACAACCCTTTTGAGGGGGTGGTCGAACTCATTCATTCATCCTCAAGTGAGTATTGAGATCCAAATCAGAGACCGACTCATCCCTGATTCAGAGATATCATTTGTGACGGGAACTTGGAGAACCTATTGAACGTGCCCCAACTGCCATGAGCCAACACAGTGGTCTTTGGCCGAGGCGAGGACAGAACTCGTTACCTTTCGATTACGAGACCGCGGCCAGCATAAATTTATGTGTAGTTCACAAACACTTTATTGTGCCATCTAATGACAAAATCGCTAGTTAGATTTTAATATCTCTAAAACAGTAAGACATGGAGAAAAAGTTTATAATAGAATTGTAAAACATCATTCGTTTAAGCAAAATAAGATACATTGTGAGCATTGATTTGGAAATTGAACTCCATAAAACATCCATTTATTTGATCTCGACTTCCGAAACATTTCAGTTTTAAATTTCTGGAAAATGCATCACTTATGAGCCATTGGGTTCATTTATCCATCTTTCTAACACAAAATTCATCTGGATTGCAACAATGAATCCCAATGTAACATCATTCAGCATGTTATTGAAAATTTTTCAACAAACATTAACCGATCAAAGAATCTGATACTTAACTTTGATAGCACATCTAGTACTTTTATCACCTGACAATTGGTTTACCGTTATTCCCAACATTATGTAAAAATTAAGATAAGATGACTTTCTGTTCGATGTAAAGTTATTATAATCATAGAGTTTAATGTCTGTTTCAATTTGATCCCAAAAATTACTTTGTTGAGCATCAAATCAACTTTGTTTGAACATCAAATTATTAATAACAGATTTAATTGAAACTAAATGCAATGAATATTCCCTGCGAACAAGTTGGTTACCAAAAGCGGCTATTCAGAACATACGGAATATACCCAAACGTGTTTGAGTGATTTCCCCCCTTTAAATTTAGGGTAACATTTGACTGAAATACAGAGTTAAATATCAGAGCTCAATTTAGCTATCTTAACATCCTATTTTGAAGCAACACTAGGGCTTTTTGAGGACGGACCTCGTAATTTTGAGTCGCGATCAGATGACGAGGACGAAATCTGAGCTGTTACCTCCGTTTCCAAACTTCCACACCACACCAGCGGGAGGACCTTTGGCCCCGGTGGATTTAATGCGCACCAAACCGCTTACATGGCGTTTCTTCGGAGGAATAGGGCCTCGAACCTATAACCCTCCGGTCCCGAAGACAAGACTTTACCACTAGGCCACCGCAGCCTTTTTAAATATCAGAGAATCTGTATTCTATGCACAAGTTAGAGAAGAGGTGCTGAAATAGGGTCTTCTCTCAATATGCGG
Organism: Argiope trifasciata; assembly: GCA_026543055.1. Classification (NCBI taxonomy): domain Eukaryota; kingdom Metazoa; phylum Arthropoda; class Arachnida; order Araneae; family Araneidae; genus Argiope; species Argiope trifasciata. The sequence goes on along the minus strand of JAPMOQ010015762.1, from coordinate 1,534,156 downwards.
ATGAAAATGTGGATTAGCTACAATAATGGAAACCAATTAAATGCAATTTCAATAGTAAATTTATATTTATACTGAAACATGAAATCAGTATTTATAGATTCCAATCCCGAACTGCTCTGTTTGTAAGGAAATGGGTATTGAAGGCTTAACAACAACAGCAACAAAAGTATAATCTTTTTCAAACTCAAGAAGACCATCAAATATTTCACTGGGCATTTATTCAAAGTGTTTATCAATAAAAATGTCGGAATAATTATAACTAACTTTTAATTCGTTGATTTAATATCGGTATACTTTCGAGCGAATATTTATAATTGATTTTTAATGATTACCAATCACTATGCTCTTGAGGAATACTTATAATTGCCTTTTAATTTTCAGATTTACCAATCACTATGATCTCGATGAATACTTATAAATGACTTTTAATAATTGCCAATCGCTAAGCTTTAAAAGAATACTAATAATTAACTTTTAATTCGTAGATTTACCAATCGTTATTCTATCGAGGACGTCCAATACGGGGATATCTATATTCCTAAGGGAACTCTGATCCAAGCTCCTGTCTACCTGATGCACCACGATCCAGATTTTTGGTCGGAGCCGGAGATATTCGATCCAGAGAGGTATGACTCAATCGCTCGATTCTAATTTCTATTACAGACTAGCCGCCTTTGGCGACCAGCTGGTTCGCTAGGAGTAATGCGTAATTAATGATGCAGATATTGCAAACGATTATAGAAATATGCCATTAAGTAGGAATTTCAATGCATATCTTGTCTAAATTCAGTCAGGTTTACCGTAGATAAAGAAGATTTGTTGAATTAAGTATTTAGATACTGAAACGATCATAGAAACCTTTGCTTTGCATTTATTTTTTTAGAAAAATATCACATTTTATATTTTATTTTATACAGTCACGTACTAAAAGTTGCATTTCTTTAGATTTAATTTGCGATGATAGTGGTTTTTTTTTTTATTTGAACTTCCGTCAATAAGATGGCAACACGCTGATTAAACCTAATTTTTTCAAACTTGACGTGCTCGTGCAGATTAAATTTTATTGTTTTGTCGGGAATAAATTGTTGGTTAAAATATTTCTTTAAAAATTCGTTAAAAATAGAAGCTTAAGTTATGCAATAAAACACTGATACCATTAGGAAGCTAATTTTTTTAATCTTTAAATGGATGTAAAAAACATGTTTGTGAGATAATATTTTCGGAAGTTATAGCGGAAAAACTTCGAAATTTCGCTTAAATTTTAATTAATTCAAATTCTAATTAAAAATTCGAAAAAATGACTCCGAAGTGCACATTCCCGACCTCCACGGTATACATGTACCAAATTTGGTAGCTGTAGGTCCAACGGTCTGGCCTGTAGAGCGCCAACACACACACACACATTAAGCTTTATTATAAGTACATAGATTGATTGTTGAGAATGACATAGAACTGCCAGGTCTGATGATGAGTTGTTCAGTTAGGTGGCATCTACTCCAAGAATCCATTTATGAATTTTCTAAGTAATTATAATTCCTCATGAGTGATGATGGCAACCTGTAATATAAAATTCTTCAACTCATGCCATAAAGATCTGCCCTGTTGATCATTAGAGTATTCTTAACATATGATTCAGTAAAATCACGTTCCTTTTTCTGGTATTATATCAGCATTTATCTACAGAATGGATACTATTACGATTCATTTTCAAACTGTCGGCTGAAATAGTGATGAATTCTTACTTGATCGGATTGTTTGCGATTTACTATTTACAAATAAGAAAAATTTTGAGAAAATTCAATAAGGATTTTTAAAAATCACATTTTTTGCTTCTTTCTTAATATAAACTAACTGCTTTCATATTTCTTTTTGTAAAAACTCTCAATCTGACTAAATGTAAGGTAACAGCAAAAATGAAAAATAACAATGATCGCAGTAACAGTTTAGTATTAAAAGATAAGGTTAAAGGAAGATAAACACACACATATATTTGTAAAATAATAAAATTTATTAAAAAGTCTAAGTCTGCAATTATCTTCGGTATTTGGTATAAATTTCTTAGTTTTCATTAAAAATAAGATAATGTAGTGAGAGTAAAAAGTGTTTTCAATTATTTCTAGTACAGCATTTGGAATGAAATATTAAGCAAGGTATTGATACCATATATTTTTCTAAAAACAGGTTTAGCATCAAGCCTAATATGGAAGGAATCACGTACCTACCATTCGGAGTGGGACCGAGAAACTGCCTGGGAATGCGTTTTGCACAACTCGAAGCGAAATTGGCACTAGCAAACGTCGTCTACAAATTCAAGATCAAACTGGATGAGAAGCAGAAGGTACGTAGAAACTACTTGTTGCTCCTGTTCTATGGCTCGTTGCACACACAGCTTTTTTTTCTTCTGTCAGTACTTTGCCGAGACCCCTCCCAAAAATCGAATGCTTACACACACGGGGCTTCCATTCCGACTCCGTCGTAAGAGTCAGCATAATTTCATCAACAAATAAAATTACTTTAACCGTATCATTTAAACTATGTACTGCTTAAGGATAATTTGAAATGAATAGAGTGCATATTCCTGCAGGAGATCAACTCACTGTAAAAAAGCAACTCTATGCATTACAAAAACATAACGTATGTTATTTTGCATCTGATTATCCGAAAGCGCTTGTGCAGCGGGCGTCTGCACACAGTCCGATAAAAGGCGGATTGACCGAATCTTTATTTCTCCGCTTAGTGTGTAAGCTCTGGTATAATTCAATACACTACTGTTGTTATGTCGGCATCAGAGAAATAAGCGATCAGAAAAAAGCCTATGAAAGCCCGATCAGAAAAAAGCGATCAGCCTATGGGGCGAAATCCTTCTTTTATGAATTTATATAGACCCCACAAACATAACCTTATTAATGTAAGCAATGCAGTAAGGTCTAATTTTTCAAATAAGAGATTCCAAGCCCAAATTATCAAATAGAGGATTGTCCATGGTCATCTAGAAATATAAAATATTTGCATTTTGTGTTTTCTTTTTATTTATAGTAGTCGTGTTGTTGAGCGTATGTAATTAAAAAGCAATAAATCAGCCGGCGACCTGGCATAGGGGTAGCGTGGAATTATTTAATTATTTATTATTGCATTAGTTAAGTCAAGATCTTTGTTTTAACTAAATCATTACGTCTTCCTCGTGATCTAGCAGTGCCGGGTTCGAGTCCTGGTTCGGGCATGGTTGCTCATCTGTGTTCTATCTGTGAGATGTATGAATGTCCCCCTTGTAAAATGGAGCTGTGCAAGCGAATGTGTGTGGCACACTTTCATTTCATCTAGAAGTCAGACTTCTGCCTTCTGCATGCTCAGGGGTCTTTACCCTCAGAAGCTACTGCACCCCCTTTCTGTTGAAACACGGACACGACATCATCATCATCAAACAATAAATCAATTTCTAAACTCTAAATTTCAGATTACTATTTTGGGGGTTATTTAAAATGTTGATTTTTTTTTTTTTTTTTTTACTTTGGCGTCTTTTGTACACAAGTCAACAATCTTGCCAAAATTAGCAGTGTTAAGAGGGCATTAAAAAAATTGCCAGCCATGGTGGCTTTGTGGTAAAGATTCGGCTTCAAAACTGGAGGACTTCAGGTTCGAGACTCGATTCCACCCTAGAACAGTCGTGTAAGTGGATCTGATACACGTTCAATCCATTGGGGCCAATCATTCTCTTATTGGTATAATATGGAAGAATGAAGAGGGGGTCGGGGATGTTGTCCTCTGTTGCTATTTGGCGATAAGTAGGATCAAACTCGGGACCTTAAGGCTGGTAGCCAGATAACATGACCACAAGACTAAAAATGATCACTCAGTCTTGAAGATGCTATCTGGCTTATAAAGCTTCCACTACACCTCATTATTTGACCGTGGTTCAAAATTTCGAGCTCCGTTCCAAAATAGCACTATTGTTGCTTTGAAACGGGACGTTAATGCAACTAAGCAAAAGCATTAAAAAATGCTGTAACTTCCCAGTATATAAAATGCTAATGTGAAAAAAATCGCTTATATTACTTCCATTCGAATGGCAATGGTCTAATGTAAACAAGCCATCGTTCGAATTTCTGTTTCCTTGAAACTTTACACAACTGTACACTTCGCTAAGGTAATTAACAGAGCAACTAAATATTATAGAAATTTAATGGCGGCATTGTCACCAAAAACAGCAAAAAGAGATGTGAAAGAAATCGATAAATAAGCTTCAAGTAGAGCATTTAATCGAGTGCAAAATTACTAAAAATTCTGAATTCGAAAGTCACAGTTTTGAAATTGCATCTGTTTGTGAACAAGAAAAATTCTTTGAACTGGACATGAAATTTGGTATGTGGTCTTTACAACAAATTTGTAGATTTCTAGCAAATTTTCAACGAAATCTATTTACAAATTCAATTAAATGAATACGATAACTAATATACGTGAACGACTGGATGGATAAATTTAACATGCATGTAGCAAATAATAACTTAATTCCATTTTTTATCTATTAGCATATAACATAACAGCCGACCACCCCGCCACCACTGAACGTAGCAGTATCGACAGGATTTGTTGTGGTCGACCCTATTAGCATACACTATATATAAAATGAATAATAATAAAAAGCCTTTTTTATTATTTAAATTTCCTCAGAGCAAAGATAATCAATGAAATTTTAAAGTGAAAAAAATATTTAATATCAAGGAGGTTCAAAATTACGAAGTTAGTCCCAAAAATAGCTCTAGGATTGCTTTAAAATCGGGACATTAATATAACTAAACTAAACCAAAAGCCTGAGACATTTTATGGCAGCTGGAACTATTTCAAATCTTTTGAATTAGTAAATAATAATAAAATATTAGTTTCTTTTGTTTTAATTAATATAATTTTTCAGGATAATTTGGAAATTTTGTGTCGCATTCGAACTTTGACACCAGCCAGAGTGGGCGTCAAATTGGAGCCGAGACATGAAGACAACTGAGAAAACAAATAAAATGTTGTGTCTTTTTGTTAACTAGAGTTAATTATCATAGCTCTTGTGAATTTGTGTTTTTCTTTTATTTCATGCTGTATATAACGAAGCTTTTTTTTAAATAAAAGAATTTCTATTTAAAAAGTTGTATTATTTTAGTTGTGAATGCCTCAAATTGTCACATGCTGCTTTTCCAGCATGGTTGGTTCAATTACAGGAAAGACCATTTTTACGATCAGCTCGCCAAATCAGTGATCTCAGGGTTGGTTAATAGATAATATTACAATTTTCCAGAATTTTAGAAATTGAGCTATTAGACACCAAAAACACCTGAGTGATCCAGAACATTCTCTGCCCGACTCTGGGATCTATATTATTCCGAAAGCAGAATCGAGTCATATATGGTGTAGTCAGTCATCAGTTGGATACAGCTAAAGGGAGAATTGCAGACGTTTGGAGAGACCGTAGAGTAAAACTACGAAGATTCCCTCCTCCAGCTGAATTCTGTCTGACCGCTTAGTGTGCTACGTTTGGTATTACTACCGATTATCACTTGTGAGCTACTGCTGTAGTGTGCTGTCGGTGTTTGACTTGGATGTACATATGCCGTCTCTGTTAGTCAGCTTTCTAAAGGATATTGGATCTCCCTAGTTTGCAAGCACATGGTAAAACGAATCATAATTTTTATCTAAGTTATAAATGACGCTCACATTTCTTCAAAGAGGTCTTTTCCCCCCCTCCCATTGTCTTATAACAGGGAGGAAATGTAAGTTTATGAATCAACCAAATGAAAATGGACCACATTGATCTGCATTTAAATTTTAAATAAATCCTGCTAAATGCAATTAAACAAAAATAGCTTTTAATTAGATTAGTCGAGTATAACATGACATTATAATCATATATAATTATACACATCACAATTTATGTTAAATATCTGGTTTTTGTTTATTTTTTACTATTTTTTATAATTATATTGTAAAAAAAAAAATCCTATGAGTTTCATTTTTCTTGATATTTTCATTCCTATTCTTTTTCGTCCTACGCTTTGCTTTATTCTCATTCAGTTATTATTATTTTTTTATCCGTAAGGGGTAACTTTTATAAGTTTGCTATGCAATAAAACATGCCTCCATCTTAAGACTAGAATAGAGAATTGGATGCCTCTAGGTTTGAAGTCACGAAGCGATCTGTGCAGGAAGCCACGACTGAGTATTTAAAGGGTTAAACACACAACCAATACTGCTGACACACCCACCATCATGAAATGTGCCTAGTTTTAATAACTGTAATATTATATATATATATAAATTTAAATCTATACTTATAATAAAGCCCAATGTGTGTGTGTTGGCGCTCTACAGGCGACGTTTTTCCGCTATAACTTCCGAAAATATTATTGCACAAACATAATTTTTATATCAATTTAAAGATTTAAAAATTAGCTTTCTTACGGTATCAGTTTTTTAAATTTATAGCATAAGCTTCTATTTTTAAATAATTTTTAAAGAAATATTTTAATTATGTTTTTAGCACGTGACTGGATAAAATAAAAGAATGTCGGAAGTTCGAATAAAAAAAAACTACCATCCCAAAAAACTCTAAAGAAATGCAACTTTTAGCACGTGAATGGATAAAATAAAAATAAAATGTGATATTTTCTAAAAAAATAAATGCAAAGCAAAGGATTCTATGATCGTTTGCAATATCTATATCATTAATTCAATAAATCTTCTTTATTTACGATAAACCTGATTAAATTTATGTGGCATTTTATGTGGCTTGAATCCAATTATACATTGATGAATTATAAGTTTTAGATTTCTTCATACTTTGCTCTGTGAGCCATATTTTACAAAATATTTTTATTAATATTTTAAATAAAAGTTGCTACATCAATCTTCTAAATCAATAATTAAAACTGACTGATTTATAAAATTAAAGAATATTATTAGGAAAACGCGTTCTTTTAAACTTTCCGTCCATCATCTTAAAGAAAATATTAATTTCAGGCCAATCAATGCCAGAAATTATTTCAAGGCTAATGAAATGTGATTTAATTGAAAATTTTAGAACGCATTACTCATGGCGAACCAGCTGGGCGCCAAAGGCGGCTAGTCTAAAATATGGATGTCAGGATAAAACAGTAAAAAGTGCAAGGTACTGATAGAAATACTCCTAACAAGACTGAAATTTCGATCACATTTCTTACTAAATATTGCAATTGATTATAAATTTTTGTTTACTTTTTTAGGCATTAATAAAACTCTGATTTAAATACTCGTAAATTTTATTTTGAATTTATTTCATATATTATGAACATTATGGGTATTAATTTTTCTTAGATTTAAAACAGGTTGAATGCACTACATGGAATGAAAACTAAAACTAAATCTATTTATTTAACCTAATAACAAATTCTGATTTTGTTTGCTTATTCATGAAGTTTGAAATCAATATTTAGACCTGCAAGTCTTTCAACAGATGACAGTCTACTTTGGTTGTGTAGTATAGTATGAACTTACACATTTGTAGCTTACCTCTTCCACGAGAAGTATTTTTTCATTTGAGGAAATGAAAAGTGAGGAATCTTTCTACAAATCTCTCAGGCAGGTAGTTGCCTCATTGCATACAACAAACAATATTAAGTATTTTAAAATATTTTTATGTGAAACTAAGCATTTATTAATTTGAATATGCTATTTATGAATTCATGTTTATAAGTTGAGGAAATACATTAACATAATATTTAACTTTGTTTTTATTTTATATTCTACATACATTTGTATTTCATATATTTGGCATCATTTTAAATGATCGTCTGGTGCGTATCTGGATAGTTACATTTTATTTTCAATGTTGGATAGAGAATGATTATCATATTTCATCTCAGATTTTGGCAAAGCATAGATTTCTATTTGGAATGCATAAAATATTATTAAAAAAAGAAAAACCTGACGTCACATTAGAAGATCAAGAATCAAATGCATTTATGAGAACTATCCTGTAAGGAAAGGTTAAAATCCATGGTGCAAAGAATATCTATACTTATAATAAAGCTCAATGTGTGTGTGTGTTGGCGCTCTACAGGTCAGACCGTTGAACCTACAGCTACCAAATTTGGTACATGTATACCTAGGAGGTCGGGAATGTGCGCCTCGGAGCTCTTTTTTCGAATTTTTCATTAGAATTTTAATTAATTAAAATTTAAGCGAAATTTCGACGTTTTTCAGCTATAACTTCCGAAAATATTATTGCACAAACATGATTTTTATATCAATTTACAGATAAAAAATTAGCTCTCTAACGGTATCAGATTTTTTAGTTTATAATGTAAGCTTCTATTTTTAACGAATTTTTAAAGAAATATTTTAACCATGTTTTTATCACGTGACTGGATAAAATAAAAGAACGCCGAAAGTTCGAATAAAAAAAAACTAACATCGCAAATCAAATCTAAAGAAATACAGCTTTTAGCACGGGACTGGATAAAATAACATAAATATAAAAAGTGATATTTTCTAAAAAAATAAATGCAAAGCAAAGGATTCTATGATCGTTTGCAATATCTAAATCATTTATTCAACAAATGTTTATTTACGGTAAACCTGATCGAATTTAGATAGGATATGCATTGAAATCCCGACTTAATGGCATATTTATGTAATTGTTTGCAATATCTGTATCATTAATTCAGTAATTCTTTTTTTTTCATTATAAAATGTGATAGTTTCTAAAAAAATAAATGCAAAGCTAAGGTTTCTATAAAATCTGCAAGAGCAAGTCAAAGGGAAAAAATTAGGTTTTATCATCCTGTTGCCATCATTTTGACAGAAGTTCGAATAAAAAAAAAACTATCATCGCAAATTAAATGTTAAGAAATACAACTTTTACCACGTGACTGGATAAAAAAATATATATATATATATAAAATGTGATATTTTCTTTAAAAAATGCAAGGCAAAGGATTCTATGATTACTTGCAATATTTAAATCATTAATTGAATAAATTATCTTTATTTATACAGGATATGCATTCAAATTCCGGTCCAATGGCCAATTAGTAAAATATTATTAATAGGCATATATATTGTTTAATACTAATAATTTGATCTAAATGAAGTAAATAATTACATTTTATGTAGTTTGAGTCAAACAATGCCTTTATGAATAATGAGTTTTAGATTTCTTCATACTTTGCTCTGTGAGCCATATTTTACAAAATATTTTTATTAATATTTTAAATAAAAGTTGCTACATCAATCATTAAAACTGACTGATTTATAAAATTAAAGAATATTATTAGGAAAACGTGTACTTTTAGAACTTTTCGTCCATCATCTTAAAGAAAATATTAATTTCAGGCTAATCAATGCCCGGAGTTACTTCAAGGCTAATGAATATGTGATTTAATTGAAAATTTTAGAACCCATTACTCATAGCGAAAAAGCTGGTCGCCAAAGACGGCTAGTATAATATAAAAATGAAAATTCGATCGAAAACTGGCCCAAAAATATAGAACCAAAAGATAAAGATTAAGCTTTCCCACCACTACCAACAAAAAAGAAAAAGTGCCAACAGGATTTCTATATTCTTAATGTTGCTGTTTACATATTGCCCCCAGGGAATTTTATTAATTTTGATAATTTTCTGCTTTCTATATATGTTATACATTGATGATTTAAAATTAATATTTAATAAAATTAATTAGATATGTTTTCCTATGAGTAATAGGATGAAAAGTAAACTAGATTCCCATTTGTATTTTGAATTTACAACAGAAATTAAATCGTATCTTTTTGATTAAAAAACAAAGTAATACACTTTTAAAATTGGTTTTCTTTATATACTGTTTGTACACATCAAAATTGAAATAATGGGATTAATAACTTTTCAGCTGTGTGTTTTAATGGCATTTCAGCTCATTAAAATTATCATGGATATATTTTTTTACGAGTAATGGGATGGATTTATTACTAAAGGCTACATTTTACTAACAATTAAAATGTAGCCTTTAGGACGAATTTTTCAACCCAAATTATCATGTTTTATCAACAAATGTTAATTAAAATAACATAAAATGAAACAAGATAAATTGTTTTTATCACAATCATTTATATTATAAATGAAAAGTACTGCACATCATTTAAATTCTTGAATTATTATTATTTTTTTTAATTCTCAAGATTTCAAGATATTTGTTTTTCACTATACTGGCATAAAAACTACTTTTTATATTAAATTTCTCAATATTTTGAGATTCCTTTCCTTCCTTCTCCATCATTATTCATTCCTTAACAAAACAATAACACTTCTGATTCAAACAACTAGGCACAAGATGTAAAAAGAGTTATCACCAAGAATGTCTCTATTTTAAACTCTGTAATCATTATTTGCTACATCTACATCCCTCAGTATAGAATTTTCATGGTTGATCCAATTAGGTTAATAGTGAAGGCTAATTAGTAGTTAAATATAATCTTTCAACGGAGATGATCCACAGAAAAACAAAGATTCAAAACTAGTTTAGTCATTCCTTCTACAAAATGTGCACGACAAGGAAACCTGGGAAGGATAATTAATGAATTCTTTCCAACAGTTAATATACTGATGACTTCCGAATGCATCGCTTAATTCTATGAGCACAAAATGCCGTATAAAGAAAGTAATGAATGTGTATTAAAGAACCAAATTTGCAAAGAAGGAAATCTCACAAGCTCCCTTACTTCCAGTTAAAACTACTCCTTACTTCAAAAACTCCCACTGACAGTGAAACAGTTATGTCACATATATAAATGGATTACTTGATCTGTGGTACATTTCATATGCCAACCTGCTTACCATAAAACACCAGAAAATTATTTCTCAGGGTGCTGTTGCTTTGGTAGAATTACTCATTTAAAAAAAAATAATAATAAAGTAATATTAAAATACTTTTGGAATTGAGATTTACAAAGAAGGGATTTATTAAAAGATTTTTAGTTTTTACAAACTTACTAAAGTGACCTATTCTTGAGCCTAAATCAAGACAACAGCAAAATTGTATAGTCACAAAAATTTGACTTTAATATGGAATAAAACAGAAATAAAGTAGAATTTGATGTAGTAGACCACTTGATGTAAATTTCACAAGACCATGACACAGAATATATAGATGAATGACAATATCCAAAATCTACTATATTTAAAGGAAACAAATTTCTTCTCAGATCATAGGCCAATTTATTTAAAGATATGACCTTAAATTTGACTTAACTTTGATTATGGAAGATTTATTTTGAAACTTTAAGTGTTCTGTAAAATTTAAGAATTAAAAAAAGTATTACTTTTCACATACATCCTTTACCTATTTTAATCTTATAACACCATTAAAAATAGAGTCAGCTGTAGCTAAACAAATGTCGAGTTGAAAAAATAGGATTAAATTACATGAGGACCAGTTTTAGAAATTTAGAACCATGGTTAAATGATAAAAATAACATCAGAATGAAAATTTCCTGCAAATGAAAGAATACACTAAACATTCACTACAGATTCGTATGCACATTGCATATCAAGAGGAATTAAGCTTTGAAGTCCAAACTGTAATTTTGAGATGTTTGTTAAAAACTGAAAAATTGAAGCCTTTTTTTCTTTGAGGTTTCTATAAAATGCATGACAAAGTAATATGAGAGAAAAAAATCCCTTTAAGATTTAATAATAATAAAAAAAAATCTTTAAATACTAAACGTTATGAAAAACAGTATCATTTTTTGGAATAATTTATTTTTAACAAATGCAGCTACTTTATACAAGTTTTAGTTATATTATGATTTAAATAACCCAGATAGTCAAAAGTAATTTTGCATCTGTTTTAACAAGTTTCTTTACAAAATTACAAACAACAGATGCAGATTCAGAAAAAGGAAGTTAGAATCCATTCTAAATGAAAGGCACCTTATATTTTAGCCAAACATAATGATGTTAGCTCATACAAACAAGATTTATATTTTAACTTGTAATCAAGAAACATAACACTGAAAGGGGGCAGAGAGTCAGAAGATGGAAGACTATTTGCTTTTGAAGGGATGAATACAAAATAGTTATTAGAGCATAATAAAAGAAAGAGACAAGAAGAAATAGGACAATCCATGCCCATTTCTGACATTCAAATTAATATCTACAGTCATTCATTCAACAGTAAAGATAGACAACAGAAATCAATTTTGCAACACATTTAAAAAGATTTTTAGTGATATAAAAGAGCACTTAATTCATGTGTTCTGATAGTCAAATAGGAATAACATTTATAACAATATGATAATAATCTGATGTAAAACCTAGTCTATTTTATAAATGTCATTAACCTCTCACTTGACTGCTGTTTAAAATAAATACGCTTGTGTCTATATCCCAACAACAAAGAAAGTGAGTTAATGAAAGGAAAAAGTAGACAAGATTTTATACAAGCATGAAAGAATAAGTACTTTATAATGAATTTTCCTCTTTTATACATGACAACCTTATTCATATATATATATATATATATAATATATTAAGAAACAGTTTTGATGATGCGTTAAAACACAAGTCCACTTAAGAGAGTTTGGTGGCTTTTTGATAGAGGGCATCCACCACTTTCCCGAGGCTCTGGATAGTCTCCAAGGTCTTTTCATATGTCTGATTGATGGGAGTGTCTTCAAAGATGATTAGCACTCCTTCTCCCTGATCTAAGATGCCTGAAGAAATATTTCATTTATTAAATAAAAGAATGAAGATAATATATTACAATAAATATAATATTTAAAAGGAGGCAATCAATAAACATAAAGTAAATGTATTTTGTTAGAATTTAAAACTATTTCATAGTTGGATATTTCAAAGTTAAAAATAAATAAAATGTAATAAAAGAATATTTTGCAAAGTATTAATAATTAATATTAAATATACATTTTGTTTACATGATTAATTTTAGTCAGGATATAGTAGCTTAGATCCAGGTTTACTTTAATTGCATATTGATATATCTTCTATATTAATTTTTAACCCATTTATGCCCAAGGTTAAAAAATTGGAATTCTTGCATGAAATTTCTATAATAATCTCTATAAAGAAATTTCTATAATGAAATTTTTATAATAATTTCTATAATGAAATTTCTAAATAATTTTTATGCGAGGGGTGTTCCTAAAATGAACAGGTGGCATTCATGGGCTAAGAGCATCTATCAAAAAATAGTTAGTATTTGATTAATTACAGTGCATCTCACTTATAAAATCAAAGAAATTCTCTTTTTATTTGAAAGAAAAATTAAATTTTGAGACATTTGAATTCTGAATTAAAAATTTAAGGTTTTGTTTAATAATAATTTTACATAACTGTATATTATATATAATCAATTCAGTCTGAAGCTTTATTTTTTTGCTGAATTCATACTAAATAATATCTTTGCATTTATGAACTAAAGAGATTTTATTAACATCAAAGAAGAGATCAAATTTAAGCATTAGCATTATTTAAATTTAACATTATCATTTCAATACTTTAAATGTCATTTACAAAAAGCTATTATATCAGAACTTATTAGAAAGTGTTAATAAAGAGTGAGCTGTTTTGAACAAAATCACCATTATTACTTACCATTAAATTTCTTATCTAGAATCATCTGAGACAATTTCTTCTCTACCTGATCCTGTATTTATAATAAAATAAAGTCAATAATTTATAAAATGTTAATTTTTTATTCAAAATTCTAGCCTTTTTTCTTCACATATAAAATAATTAGAGAAAAACATTGGCAATGAATGAAGCTATATATTAATTGGCATTTTTTATTCTTATATTCTCCTACTAATAAAAATTAATATGTGTATTGGTCTCCACACAATCTACAGCCACCTAACTGACACATATATATTTTAGAGAATAGAAATGTGCAACACAAAGCAAAATTTTTCAAATTTTAAAGCTGAACTTTGGCATTTCTCTCATGACACAAATTCAGCTTGTTGTGGTTGAATGTTGATGTGTTTTAAAATATCTCTATTAATAATGGAAAAGAATGCGCAATTTTTATTAATTAAGGTGATGAATTTTTGTCTTTTTTTCATAATAGCTTTCAAAAATATGATAGCACAAAATTTTATACTGCTTTAAAATTTTAAAAATTGCTTTTTAATTATACCAGCTTAATAATCAGGTAAATTTATGCCAACTAAAAAAAAAAAAAAACATCTTTTTGCCTAATTTTTAATAATAGCAATTCTTGAATGAATTGTTGAAATGAAATTCAAATCGGTTTCATTGTATCATCAAATATCTGATCACATGACTGTTTTTCTGTTATTGAAATTTAAAGAAGAAAGAATTCGCTTAATATAAATGTAATTTACATGATAAATAAAAAAGATGAAGTTACAACACCACAAAATTTATAAGATGAATTGTACATTTAAGTCTTTAATGACACTATAATGTCATGATATTAATAATGCTTTTTATGTCACCATAATTCTCCATAAGAAAGGGGAATGTTTACATTACACAGAGTTTAAAGAAAAAACAATTTCATGGAATCGTGGAGATGAAGTTATTTGTAAATTATTTATCTGAAATTAAATATAACCAAAATTCCCAGTGAATCAGTTGACTACCTGAATCAATTAGGTATTGATAAATTTTGAGAAAATAAAGGCAGAAAAAGCATTCTTACCACAGACAAGTTGATGATTTTTGCTATATGCGATACCTAGAGAAAAAGAAAACATAAAATGAAATCTGCAATTCAATGCATTAACTGAAAAACATTATTTATAGTAACTTTTTAAGTATAAAATTAAAGAAGCACAAATAGCTGGGAACTAGTAAAAAGCTTTTAAAGGAAAGAAGCAACACATACAAATAAATGAATAATGATAAACATCCATAAAAAAATTTTAACATGCAAGATTATGAATTTTTTTTTTAAATCGGTAATCTCTTTTAATAATAACAATAAACTTTTTCAAATTAGAATATAAACGAAGTATTTTAAAAATCAGCAATAATTTTTTTTTTCTTGCTTACCTTAATCCAAAAACAGAAAATTAAAAAAGCACTTACTTGTACTCTAGAAAACGGTTCGATAATCCGGCACAAATTCTGTTCTAACATAGTATCATATAGAGTATTCAAATGAGATTTGATAAAAGGATCATCCACTAACTCTTTTCTAAATTTCACAAGAGCCTAAAATAATAATAATAATAACATAAGTGCGAGAGGAAAAATTCCACGCAGCAATGATTATTTAAAGTCAAAATTTAATAACACTAAAATTACTGCAAAATTAAATTCTTGACTTTTGTGCATCGTGAGATAAAGCATTATTTAGACGCATGAGTTATGGGTGATCGTGATAAAAGTTTCCTATGTCACTTTTCAGAGCTTGAAAATTTATTTCAGAAATTTTCATAGAAAACTGGGAAAATAATGGTAATGCCAGACCATGATATTAAATAACGTTTTTCTATCTATATGTTACAATTTTTTTTAAAAAATGCTTATATTTATAAACTACATATTTTCTTAATATTTTACATGAAAACGTAAAGTTAAATTTTAATTCAATGGATCTCATAATATTGAACTTTAAAATTTTACAAATACATAATCAGATCAAAGTTGTAAGAAGAAAGAAAACTGTTCAGATGATTTTAAAAATGCAGCAGCAAGTATAATATTAATGGTTAAATGAAGATATCTTTAGTTCTAGAATTGCTGGTTTATTTTTAAAATACCAAAAAGTTTAAGATGGTCAATCAACAAAAAAATAACGTCCAAGGAATAAAATTTTCTCCATTTAATAGACTTCATACTTTCTTTAATAGACTTCATACTTTATTCCTTTTAGTAAATTAAATCAAAAGTAGGTGTGCTGAATTCCAACCAATTCATTCATGAACTTTTAGGGAAGAAAATTCTAGTAAAATATACTTAATGTATTAAATACTCCATTTTTACAAGGACAGAAAAAAAAAAGTTTATCACCTAATTGCCTGAAAATTATAGTTGAATGATTGTGGTGCAATACAAGTAAAAGTTTATCTAAAATAAAATCAATAAACCAAAAGATGTATCATATTTCTTTTCAATTTAACCATCATTTTAAAGGCAATTATTCTGTCTACGAAAAATTTATTTTTAACTAAAAATTATTAAAAAGTTCTTTAGGATTGAAGAAAGTTTGTGACTCCAAATAGAAATTTGTGATTTTGGAGCCGGCTGAATTTTTAACAACATTAATTTTTTTAAATGAATTATCCAAATATCCTTTTATATATTTAACACTAAAAAATGTTCATAATAATTGTTATTTTATGCTTTTCCTATCTCAGTCTTACATTTATTCAACATATATTTAAAATAAATGCAATAGCATTCGCATTCTTACCTGCTGAAAATCAGCCATAGACCTTTTACGACTTGCTTGAGCAACGGCTTTCATAGCATCTACTTCAGGGCCAGCATACTTTAAAACCAGTTTACCAATAATGATGGAAGACACTTCTTCTGGTCTGAACAAAGAACATACAGATAATTATATTACTTTATCTAAATATGTAAACAAAAATTTACTGCAAAAAACAAAACAAAATATAATTAATTAGTAGACAAAATAATCAATTTTTACTAATAGAATATGTCTTAAGAAACATTAAGAATTCAGCTCCTCTATTATCTCATATAATATTTTATTTTTATTTTGACACCATGGGGAAATACAGTTGCAAAATGACTCTATAAATAAGTTTGGTTGTCGACATTCTAGTAAGAAAGTTCTTAAGATAAAAGAGTATGCTACTTCTTGGCATGAAGTAACTCATAATTATTAAAAGAAATACTTCTTTGATATTTGTATTTTTGACTATGAACTGATTCAAACTTAATTTTATCTTTTCTTTGATAAACAATTATCTTAAATTATCTGTGAAACTATATAGTGAAATTAAATCGTACCAAGTAGTGAATATGAATCGGTCAATATTTTATTTATTTATTATTTTATTCATTATTCCCAATTTTAGTTCAGTTTCAAGGAAAGATGACACAAAACATTTTCTTTTATTATTCTCAAATCTTTTTGGGGGGAGGGGCAAATTAAAAAACGTAGTTTCATTAGTCAGAATGATGCCACATATTTACATTTCATAAGAAGCTGTAACCCAAATCATAGACAAATGGCAAGAATAACATATTAATATATGTTGAATACCATATATGTTGATTAACAAAAGAATATAACTTATAACAAAAAAGAAATACAAACACTGTTAATTGCAACATCTTTTAGCTCTATTTGTAACTCACATGCTTCTTTTCGTTAAATAAGTAATATTTACCAATCCTGACTGTAGCGAAAATCTTATCTGTACTTATAATCTTGCATTCAGCAAAGTAGAAAGTTAAACTAACCAATTATCAATTACTAAAATTTGGACAATACCCAAGGATGAACATTATTACTACTTTTAAGAGCTAAATTTACCATTATCTCCATCTCTTTCTCTGAACACAATTCAGGGCTTATTTAGTTGGTTTATGCATCGTATCCATCTCTAGCACATACTCTTTTTCCTGCCTATCTATTGTTGTTGAAAATTTCAATTCACTCTTTATGAATTTAAATCAAATTTTTCATTATCTCAGGGAGAGGAAACATAATATAAATGTTTTATTAAAGCAGCAATATCTATATATGGTTTTTTTTTTTAGCATGTACCTACATAATTTGCATCTTTTATATTAGACAGAACTTAACTCATTGTCCTAAACTTGTTAGTCATTGTCAATAATGATTATGTAACTTTAAATATGAAACACATAAAAATAATAACAAACATAAAGAATTAAAATACTTACTGGTTGAGCATAACCTTGGAAAGCAACATGTATTTGAGTGCTTGCATGGCCTTTGGACTATCTACAGAGTCATATCCTTCAAATGCTTCATAAAAATATGAGAAGGCTGTCTTAAAATCTTTTTCATCTGCTGCATGAAGAATACCAGATTGTAAATCCAAGGCTGCTTGAAGTTTAGGAGGACAATAGATTGCATTGGCAGTTGTTCGAGCAGAGGTCAGAGCAGCTCTTTAAGAAATTGATTTTTGATTTTTTTTAAAAACACATTTCATTTATTCCACACATATAAAATGAAACAGTGAAAATTCTGTAGATCAGGAAACAATTTTACAAATAATAATGCCAACATTTAACTTTATTAAATATTTTAAAGAATAACATCAACATATGGAGTTATAATCTAAAGTATTGGTTTCAGTGATAACAGAACTTATGAATTCAAAAATAAAGTTCTAAATAAATCACAAGCGTGTACTAATATACATTTTTGTGTTGAGCACATGCTGAAAACTTTTTCTAAAGCTTAACTACAGTGGTCAGTTTGTATATGGATTCACTAATCTTGCAAAAAACCATTTTTATTAGATTGGATGACATTAGCAACAAATTGCCAGGTATTACTGAATACAGCACTTTTCCTTTTTGCAGTTAATATTTCTTAAGTCTAAAAAATAATTAAAATAAAGTTTTTTTTTCTGTTTTGAAAAATAAGACCCCCCCCCCCCAATATATAATCATTACTACTGGATTTTATCTCACATGGAGGATTTCCAGATTCTTTCCAGTCCCCACTATTTCCAAATTTAACTCACTTTTTTCAGATGTATCTAATATTCTCAAAATAATGTTTTTGTTCCTATATGTCTTGAACAATATGTTTTTAATATGATAATATGAAAAATCATTTTTCTCTCTCTAAAAAAAATTAATGTAAAATAAAATTCAATTCTAGAAAGAAAAAAACTTCTTAAATGAATTACAGGTAAGCTAGAATTGTGTAAAGCATTTACTTTTCTTGTATAAATATATTAACCAACATTAGAAGATACATGCTTATTCAGAATTTTTTTTAGCTAACAGTCATATCTCAGGACATATCTCATATGCAGTATAAGCATAAGAATGAAATTATTTGTTTCCTTTCAGAAGATTCTTCCCTAAGTATACTGTCCACCAATGCATGTATCAAAACTGAACAATAAATCTCTTAACAGAAAAAAAATATTTCAAAAAGGAAAAATTATTCAATGAAAAATTTATTAACTTTTGCCCCTTTTCAATCACATATGGTAGAAAATTTCTTGCATGACTGAATACTTAACTTGTAACATAATAAAATGAGTGGAGATTTAGGCCATATCAATTTTTTCTTCTTTTATTCCATAAAAAGAGAAATGTTTTAAAAGAGGGGAAAAAAAATAGCACGAATGAATTTTCTAAAAATTTGCTGCAATCAGATTTGTATACATAAAATTGCAAAAACTCCTTTAATTTGTGTGCGTGTGTGAAAATTAAAAAAGATGCGTGTATAATATATCAAACAAATTAATTTTTTGCGATTAATATTATTCTAAAATTACAGGTTATTTTATTAAATGTATGGATAATTTTGAACATATAATAATAATAATAAAGGCCAGAAGAAAATAATAATTTGATCCATGTTGTTCCCAACATACACTCATAAGAGAATTTTGTAAAAGTTTAGTTTCTTATAGGAATATTTCTTTTTTATTCAATCTTTAAAAATAAGGGAGAAAAAAGTTTGAAGAAAATATTAGAAATGATGACCAGTACTTCCTAATTCAACAAATACATACATAAATGTATATATATTCATTAATTTAATATCTTGAAAAAAAAAAGGGAATGAAAAAATTGGGGAATTTATGATATATGTAAAAAATTAGATTTACTGGTTAATCTTCCTATTTTATTGTAACACCAAAAAGTTAATTTAATCAATTTTATTGTACCTAACGTGTTTAGGTTAATGTTAAACTTAGTCTCAAATACAACTTCATCTATAAATGATGAATTAACAAATTATATAATTAAACTATCATTGCAATGTCCTAAATGATGGAAGAAAATGGGATATATATTTTTTAAAAATAAGTTTATAGTAGGTAAAGATAAACCAAATAATAATCTGATTAATAGACACAGAACAATCAGAAAAGTTTGAATCAGAATCCATTATAATCTAAGTGCATGAGATCTGTACTTCAGAATTGTTGGAACTTCGCAAAATCCAGCAAAGTTATATAGTCTCAGATGTTTAAATATAAATCTTCCACAATTTAGTGCTTACTTAAAATTGAGAATAGTCTCTGTTTTATGACTCTTAGTAAATAATTGATTTTCATTAGTTACCAGTGATATTCATTCTACTTCAGAAAAAACAAAATGAAATTGCCAGGTTTGATTAGAATTCCCCATTTTTTTTTTAATTCCATCAGAATAAATTTCTCTTCCTTTTCCTGCTCTCTTGAAATTCTCTGATAATTGCTAATTGGTTGATCATCCTAGATACCAGACAGCAAATAAATATGGGGGAAAAAATGCTCTAGAATTACCAGATTTAGAACTATTATCATTAGCATTGTGAAATTTTACTCTGCAGTGATTTGATTAGATAATAGTTCACCTATTTTACCTGCCTGACAATATTTTCACTCTCATAACATTTGAAAAAAGTTACAAAATTTTTTTTCATTAAAAAAAAAAAATTCAATTCATATGTAAGTTTTGAATCATGTTAAAATTTTTTTTTGATATATTTTTAACCATATGATATATAGAAAAATTTACAATAAATGCTAGTATACAATTTGCAGACTGTAATAAAAGAGATTTTAAAAACAATAAATACATTTTGAAATTGCTTATAAACAAAAACATTTATTATGCTTTTTTTTTTTTTACCAAGCAGCAATTTAATAACAAAAAAAAAAAAAAGTCTGAAAAAAAATTATGTTTATAAATTGTTTGTATTCACAAAGAAAAATTGTTAAAATAAAAATGAAATTTATTTTACCTCGCTTTCGGCAAATTGCTCAAGGCATGATAAACTTTGCTCTCTAAAAGCTGGACTTCAACCAAAAGATTTTTGTCATCCATCTTTTTCAGTTCTTTCAATAAACCACTTCCTAAGAAAAGGGCCAAAATAATTACATTATTTGCATGAATTTTAATGTTTCATTTTGGAGAAATAAAAAAGCTAATAATAATATATATTCAAGATAAATATATTATACATAATTAAATTGCAAGATATTAAAAAAATTATGCACAGAATATATTTATATTATATTATTACATTTATTTTCTTAATTATGTCATTAATATGACTTCCCAATGTAAAGTAGAACATGTACACATATAACAAAGAGAGAAAATAAAAATGTTGCAAATGGCAGTACTTATTTCAAATATTTTTAATAAGTACAATAATATTTTAAAATAATTAATATTATCATTCTCATAAACTGCATAGAAATGATTACCTACCTAACTGTAAGGCATCAGAATATCTATGTGTATCATAATATAAAGCGATCAATCTTGCCTAAAATGAGAAAAAGTGCAGAGATTAATTTTTTAAAGCAACTTTTTTCACATCACAAAACTTTTCATAAAGGTAACAAGCAACCATAAAAGCTCACATAGTTTAATTTACTTCAGTTATTTTATATTGCTTAATAAATTGCAATACAAATTAATATAAATCAAATGAAAAAAAGTTACATGATATTCGAAGAAAATTCAAGATTAAAACAAAGTGAGCAAGTTATTCATAGTTAATTATATGAATTGTTGCTGATGCACAATAGCAGGATTTCTTCCCATTAAAAATTTCAACACAAATGTTAGACATAAAATTAATGCAGTAATATGTATTATAGAATATATATGAATGTCATATGCTTACTTCAAGAGATTGTCTCAGAAAAGTTCTTTTTTCTTGTTTAGCCCATTCAATACACTCGACACACAGATCAACCTAATTTGGTAAATTTCACATCAAACTTAAATACATATAGAAATGCAAAAAATAATATGAAAAATGCAAAAATAATATAATTTCTATACATTGAGAATGAAGTTACTTGGCAAATAAAAAGACTTACTTCCATTCCAGTCTCAGCTTCCATATCTAAAAAGAGATCTACAAGTGCTCGAACTAATTTGGATGCTTTGGCTTTGCTGATTTTATTCAAAAATGGCCTAGTTGATTTTATCAAGTTGCCCAATTCTGTGGGAGAAACCATCACACTTATTATATATGTTTTCTGATATAACATAAATATATTTATAAATACTTTAATTTTTTTAATAATCAAATCATTATATAACTATATTCAGATTAATCTTCCACCAGTTCCAATTTCCTTGCTAAAAAATGAAGCCAGTCACAGAAATGCAAAGTTACAACAGTGAAACTACATTTTTAATTTTAAATAAATCTTACCAACAGCCTTTCCTGTACGGCTAAGCAGCTGCCCTTGTTCCAAGATATTTTGTTCCTTGAGACGAAGACCCTCCTCATCGAGGATCTCGTCGTCATCTTCCTCTGGAGGTACATCAGGTTTTACACTGTCCTGAGCTACAAACGAAAGATTTCAAATGAACTTCTAAATTACTCATAATTAAAGAATAAAGTCAATTTTAAAAATTAATTTTTTTTCAGATTTAAATCTAGATATCAATATTGATTATGAAATTTTATTCTTGGTCTAAAAGACATTTCACTTTTTTATGAACAAAATATTGATCTATTTTCTAATTAAAATATTGGGCTTGAAAATTTTAACAAAAATAAATTAATTTATCAAATATTATTTCTATACCAATCTAACTTATGATTATCATGTGTTTCATTTTAATAGCTAATGATATTAGGATAATTTTGAATATGTAAGATAAATGCCATTAGCAGACATCAGAAAGAAATCTGCCGTATTGATAAATGTGGGTATTGAAGGAATACTACCAATTCAATTTGACAATAAATGAAGCCCCTTTTAAAAAGAATTGTACCATACATTTTTAGAGATGAAATAAAAATAAGAGCATTTCGTCAACTGCTTAAAAAAATTTGCAGTCCATGTTATTTCATTGAAAAATCCAGCATTTTCGTAAGTTTTAATAAAATTGTCAAACTGATTTTATAAAAATTTATAAGGAATTTAAAACCAGAAACCACTGACAAAAAATACATTATTCATTCCACAGAAATTCCTCTTTTAGGCTAGATTTTAACTTTAAATATCATTTACTTCAATTATTCAGAATACTTTTTACTAGACATTAATCTTTAATTTTATAATGGCAGTCAATTTCTATTATGTATCAATTTTTTTAATAATTTCCTACTGATTAGTTTACATAAATCCTTTAGAACTTACATGGAACATCAAAAATTTGTTTATTGTTGATGAATTTGCACCTTTCCCAGAAAAAAATTCAAAAGTGTCATTTTCTTAGAAAATAATATTTATTAAATATTATATTAAAAAATTTGATACTATTTGAATTTCTATCCAGCAGTTGTTTCTAGATACAGGAACAATTCTTATTTAATGCAATAAGAATTTGCCAGAAAGTTACAACAATTAGTGATATAACCAGTTAAGAAACAAGTGGTACTTAACATAAGATTTCAAATAATAGCAAAAGCAATTTCTTATTGTAAGTGTTGAAAATTATGGGAAGCAGAATCTTGACAACAAGAAAGCTTGGATTGAAAAAGTATTTTAATATATTGTTAATAAACTAAGTTGCTGTTGCATGTCCTTTTAAAGATTCAATTAAAAACTTTAAAGTAAAACTATATAACACCTAATATGAAATATATATATTTTCAAATGTTTAATTTATAACTAAAAATTTTTTTGTTGCATTTTTATCAATTAAATTAGACAATGTAGGAATAACTTTTATACATAAGAAGAACAACTATATAATTCTACACTATGCTAACAAAATGGGGAAAGGGCTTAAAAAATGTTAAGTAAATTTTCGAATCTATAAAAAAGTTCTGTTGCTATTTGAGATGGTTAGAATCAAACTCATGATCATATGGTTTGTAGCCAGATAACATGACCATAAGACTAAATTGATCACTCAATCTTGAGGTTTTTTTCTGGTTCATACAGTTTTGTTCATAGCCAATTAACAAGATCATAAAACTAAAAATGATCACTCAATCTTGAGGATGTTATCTGACTTCTCAAGATTCCACAACAGGTCCATTTTAATAATGTCCATAGTATTAAGCAATTAAAATAGAAATTACACAATATACAGAATTATACAGATGAAAATCATATTTAAAATTTCAAAGCTGGTAGGCTAATTATAAGTGGATTTAAAGTTCATTAATGAAACTCTTTGCACACTTTAATTCCATGGCAGCAAAAACTATATACTTACATTTTTGATAAAATAAAAAGATTTTCCCAATTACCTAAACTGAATTTTTTAAAAATTTGAGGAATTAAGTAAATTTATTTGAACATTAATAAAATTAACTTTTAGTCAACAAAATTCAAACGCAATGTAATATCTAAGATGACAGAAATATGCCTTTTGGAACTTGAAAAGTAAATTGAATATTATTTTAAAAGTTAATAGCATTAATATACAGGATTATCATAACAATTTGATTATAAAAAGATTAAATAGATAATATATAGTTCATCTGCTATATGGCAACACATATAATAATAAAGCACTATTCTTTATTCATCTGTAGTAAAAAATAAAAAATTTAAAAAAATGTTAATTATATTTTTAAAAACAAAATCAATCTGAATAAAATAACGCTGAGCCTCACTATACAATCAAAATAAAAAACAATATCATTTATCAATAAAAATGTTAAAAAAACAAAAACAGTTCAAATTGTACTGATTGGAAAAATGGAAATAGCAAGAAAAGATTGAGTAATTTGTTTCAGCAATTTTCTTTGTGCTTAACTCATTACAAAACCTTACTGAATGCTAGCGACATATTTTAACATTGGCTTATAATAATGATCAATTTTAATTCAAATGAGATATAGTGAAAAACACTAAAAAATTACTAGAAAACAATCTGCACTGCAGCATCATTTGTTTAGAACTATGAAAGAATACCCTTACAGATGGAGAATTTCCATTGAATTAACATACACAAATTAAAATAAAGATTTTTATTCATAAATATAAAAAAAACCCAAAGCACAGATTAACCAAAATATGAGATTCTTTTTAAGTAATAGGTAAAAATAAAGGTAAACAAACGGACTAAATTCAAATCGTGTTCATACGATATAATGGCATTATCCCTAAAAATAAAAATCGAAATTTATAAAATATTTATTTTTCTCAAAAATAATCTGCTACAATAGGATTTAAATGTTTTTTCACATAGTAAACAAAGAAAAAAAAAATAACACATGAAAGGAAATTTTTAATCAAGGACGTTGCACTCAATGATTTAGCAATCAGCTTACAAATGCAATGTCATAGTTTGGCACACTTACAAGTAAAATCTAAATGGGAAACAACATAGATACACTTATTATTTTTAAGAAAAATTATAAAGCAGTATAGAATTACAAAAATGCAATATTTA
This sequence comes from Argiope trifasciata, assembly GCA_026543055.1. Classification (NCBI taxonomy): domain Eukaryota; kingdom Metazoa; phylum Arthropoda; class Arachnida; order Araneae; family Araneidae; genus Argiope; species Argiope trifasciata. Next base: position 1,508,667 of record JAPMOQ010015762.1, on the reverse strand, counting down.
AAATTGGAATCTTTCAAAACAAATTCAATTTAAAATGCAAAGAATGTTCGCGAAAGACAGATGTGAAATCGACTTTAAAATCAAAGTACATACCTAATTTTTTGAGTTGCTCCACTCCATCTGATTTTTCAGAACTGCGATTCTTCTTGAACTTTTCTGGTCTACCAATAATCTTCACAGCACCAGACATTTTTATATATAAGAAATTTTGTAATTAAATATATGTTTACAGTTAGAAACGCGCCGGCCACACTAAATGTTGCCAATGAAAGGAACTACTTTATTCCGTAGGTTGTCTGTCTGCTACGATTTTCATGTTTCGGTGATTTTTTTTATTTGTTTAATTAATTCCAATTTTATTATTTCTTCACTTCAAAACCCAATTTCGAAATTCTCTATGAAATACTTGCATATTTTATTCTAATACGAATTATTTTGATAAGTGACAGTTATTTGAAGACTAATTTTTATTAAGAGTAGTTATATGTATTTCAATGGGAACTAATTTATCAAACGCAGCCGAGATATCATGAATGAAAAAAAAATTAGATCTATTTTATTTAAAAGGCAAAAAATTATAAAAAAATATACTTTTGATTTGCTTTGCTTTTAGTATTTTTATTGAATTGAACTGAACGAATCAGATATTGATTCGTAGACGCCGGTTTTTTAAGTTTATTTTGTTTATGTAGATAACACTAGCGTCTCAATTTCAACGTGATCCCTACGGGATGGGCGAATCCATCATGAACCGTACTTTTCATAGGTAGGGACGTGGAATCGAGAGGGGCCAGGGATAACGTTGTCTTTTAAATGTTGAGTTGTAGCTCAACACTTATCCCGGCGTGTTTGTATTGTTGTGGATGGGTATTTTAACCCGAAGGAGATGTCGACATATTAACTTAAATTCTGTTTTATATTTTATAAGCTTTCAATACAGCATGTGCCTTTTAGATTATGATTGTAGTTTTGTAAATTTTATGTGATTGTATGAAAATAATATCTTTATTATCAGAGAAAAAAAATTCTCCCAATGGTTATATTTGCCTTCTCCCTTGAAGAACAGCGTACGTCTATTTTTTATAATTCCTAAGCTTAACACTTCTAATTGTTTCAATGTGTTAAAATGAACTGAAATTTTTTTTTTTGAAAGAATTCTGCAGAAGTATTTTCTATAATGTGATTAGATTTAAGAGTTGCTGTTAACTCAGAATTTAAACTCAAACGTTTTGGATTTAGAATGTTTTCTGATATTTCTCATTTTCTTCAGACCCTAAAGATATAGCTGACCATTTTTTTTCTGATGGGTAATTCTTACTAAAAAAAAAAAATCAAGTAAAGTTTTATAATATTTCTCACATAGGTTCATGGAATCTCCTTTAGAATGTATCGAGTGATCGAAAATTGATTATTCAAAATCAGGTGTAGTATTGGCAAGTTGAATCTTGAACATTATTTCATGATAAAAAGCAGCTCATTACATAATTTCTGAGAAGATATACTATAGTTTAAATTACTTAGGTAAATAATTTCTTCTTATACCTATTTTCATTCAATTGATTTTTAATTCTGAAGTTGTATTTATGGTAGCCATGTTTTTCAGTTGTAATATTTTTTTCTATTATACATTATCTTATTCTTAATAAAGTTTACACATTTTGCTTCACATTTTATATGTAGTTTGTACATTTATTGTGTGTCTTTATTTATTGTAAAACCTTCTTAATAATATTAATTCCTCTCATTATTTTACACTGTAAATAAGAGTAAAATATATCAATTCAATGGACATAAAAAAATTTTGAGTTAATATTTTAATTTAGTTTCATGCTAAAAAATTTGCTATTTTTATTAATTGATTTTTGAAAGTTTAGTAAAATATTCAAGGCATCTTTTATTATGCAGTGTCAATGTTTGTTGAACTAACTCGGTCAAATATTCATGGATAATTGTTTTTCATTGTTATTTTAAAATATGAGAATTACATATATAATTTGGTAAATTGCAGATTATGAGAATTTTTTTTAAAAATCATTAATCTCTTACTAAAGAATTTTTTTGCAGGCATTCAGTTAAGAGTAGTTTTATGGGTATACCAATCTGTAAATATTCCTGTTATATTCTTTAGTACTGTAACATTCTTATATTACATGTAAATAAAAAAAATTTCCTATGCCTGTAGCTGAGCATGCACAATGTCTTCTACGTCAACTGATAATATACTGTCTATACTTATCAGCCATTCATATTTCGGTTTCCTTAGTGATTTCAGAGTAAACCTAATGAAAACCAATATATCATTTTCGTAACTGAGTTACAAAAATGAGCTACTAAGTAAATATTTAAAACAAGTTTAAATCAAATTACTTTCATTCTATTTACTTTGTTCCTTGACTTTTCAGATTTGCTATAACTTTGTTTCTAGAAGGTCCATCTAACTTTATTATACATATTTTGAAAAACAATAAAATTATAGAATTATAATATTTTTTCTCATAGAAAAGAACATATTTTTGTATACATACTGTTTTTATTATATTCTTTTCAGTTTTGTTTCTGCTTCTCAAAGTGTAATAACTCAAATTACGTTTTTCAAATGATGAAATATATTCTATGCCTTAACAAAGTTCTTTGTTTCTAATAAAACTGCAATGCTATATTTTTTTAATAATTAACTGCAATATACCAATGTAGAAACTGAATTGCATCCAAGATATTAAAAAAAAAAATCTGCGTTTAAAAATTTCATTTTTTATGCTATATTTAATAAAAAGCTTATTTAAATTTATTAGATTAAAAATTTCTGTAATAATATGTAAATTAAAATTTTCCACTATCTTTAAGTTATTATTAAGTTCATCCAATTTTTGAGAGCTAAAGCTTTACATATTAACTAGTTTATAATATATAAACCAAAATATTGTAACATTTAACTAAATAACAAAATACACTTTTAATAACACATTACAAGGGCAAAAAGGGACTCATTGTTTTATCCACTCCATACATAACTTGCTTCATAATCAAAAAATTTAGTGGACAAATATTTTTATATACTACTAATAAAGTTGAATTAGTTTTTTAAAATGAAATTTGTTGTTTTTCCACTATAATAACCAAAAAGATCACTAAAAGATCACCTAATTAGTTTTTTAAATCCTAACTATTGAATTGTAGAACAATAATTTTTATTTTAAAAAATATTTTCCTCCCTACATATAATAAGTTACATCACTACCCGGAAATCCAAATCGTTTTCATTAGTTTATCATGTAGTTCATCGCATCATTTTCGCCTATTATTGAAAGTCAAGTAAGAAGTATTCTACTTAATATCTGAGCAATTTTATAAAGTGAAGCTACAATACGTCAAATTTAGAAGATAGATGAAAGGGTTATTTACATTTTCAACAGTGCCATGATGTCATGTAACAGTCTCTATGAGAAAAGTTTATAATTACCATACACAGAGTAGGAATATTTAAGTTAGACAATTATATTAATTTCATAATTTTAATGTTAAATTATTTGAAAAACTCATTCATATGAACTTATATCCAAACAATTTACCTGAAAACAAATACAACCAATATTCTGGTTGAACAAACTGGTCACCTGATGTGGCAAACATGAATATATAGTATATATTATGAAATGCTTAACAAAATAATGGAATAGATAATAAAAAGTATTAACAATATGTTTTAATATTGCATAGTATTCTCTTGTCATTTATTAATCATTTTTTATTGTTTGTTTATGTTTAATCGCATATTTTCATAATATATATTGCTCTTTTATTGTATTTAATTTTATTACATATTAAACATTTTACACCATTTGTGACCAAAGTCTGTTAAATAGATTGCTTCTCAAAAAACAGTTTGCTTCTGTGGGCACTTCTAAATTTAGCTTTATTTTCTTTATGATTCAAGCAAACTTGCTAAAGTCATTATTTATTTTTATCATGTTTTGTAAGGATATCTTTGTGTTTTATTTGATAAATATTAACATGAGAATTTCAATTTGTCACTCTTTTGTTGTCAAAGTAGTAAAAACTTTAGTAATGTGTTAACTTGCATTATCATTTTAATAAGAGAAGCAGTAAGTTTTAAGTGAGGAAAATTTTGACAAATCATATAAAACCTGTTCATGATAAGGAATATATTCATTATTATTTTTTATGATTCTCATAACGAAACCAACCAAAATTATTCAAATAAATTAATAAGTATTGTAATTATTTACAAAAGTAAGATGGCACAATTACTTCATTCCCAAATACTGCAAATAGGATTTTCTCTCACTGAATAATAATCTGAAAGATATTGCCATGAACAGATTTATTTATATTTTATCTATATAAATAAAAATGAATGTTTGTCTACATGTCTGTTATGCCTTCTCAACCATTCATCTGCTTGCTATGAAACTTGCTCAGCTTATTGTTTACATCTAAAGGTTGGTTATACACACAGTACAATTATATGAAATTTGAAATAAAAAAAAAAGATCTCAACATCTATTTACCAATTTAATCTCTAAATAACTTACTGAGGAGACACAATATATTCCATAGGAATGCTACATAACGAGTTAAAATTTAATATAGTATATATTGAATTACGCACAATAGTTATATTGTACATAAATGCCATGCAAATCATTCTCATAGGTAACAACTTAATTACAGATTATGCAAGAAAGTTTTTGGGAGACCAATCCAGGGGTTTTAAAAATGTAATTAAATTAGTGTTTTTTTTTTCAATAACTTCTAAAAGTATATTATAGTTCAAATAATTTTGCAACATCTCATTTTCAAAAAATTAACCTTAATTTTAAGATAAACAGTATTAAAAAAAACTTATATTCTCCGAAACAATCGTATGAATTATATCTTAATACATTTATGTAACTGAATACAATCTTGCACGTCTTAAGAAAATTGAAATAGTTCTATATTAAACAAATACTATAAAATACCATTTTTTGCAACTTTAAATTGTTAACAGATGTTATTTTCAAGTAATACTAATTGAACTAATAAAATACTTCATCAAATGAAAATATTTTAAGCATATTTATAATTGTGTAATAAATTAAATGCAATTAATAAAGTTACAAATGAACTTAAATTATCAATGAAACATGAATTAAAATTTAGTTTTATTTCATGCATTAAAAAGGTTCATCAAGGTTTTTATGACTCATTTATCAAGATTTATCCATTAAGTAATAAAACTCAATTTGTTTTATTTGTCAAGAGGAGAATAACTTGTACTAACAAAAATTTTAGATATTTACAATATAATATAACAGAGTAATTCTCCATTAAACATTAATAAAATGAGAATTCATATAAGAAAATTATTTATTGAATAAAAGTTTGTCTTGATTTACAATGAATATTACAATATATGCCTACTTAACTTACCATATCTATTTTAACACTATGATTAGAGTAGGAAATAAACTTTGAGATGAAGTTGTTTTCACAGTTAACACTTTATAAAACTATGTATCTAAATTTATATAGAAGTTTTTTTTACTTATTTTTTTAAATAATAAAGATGGCTTAGTTATTAAATTTTGGTTATAAGTCTTTTACTCATAAAACAGGTTACTTAAATTCAATAAGTTATTTCATTCCTTAATTTATTATCCTTACACCAATTTTACATGCATTTACTTAAAATTACAAAACACAAGAGTAATATAATGTCAAAAAAATCAACATGATAGAGATAGATAAAGATTTGTTGTATTTACATATTAGGAAACTTAAATATCAATACCATATTACTTCATCATTCATTTTGTATTTAATACATTTCTAAAAATTATATATGATCCGTTTACGAAATGCAAAACATTTCCAAGTATAAGAAATAGTCAGTTTTTTAAAGATATACAAAGAGGGGTAACTATATCCATAATTACATGCTAAAATAACAACAACGCTTTCCTTCGTGCTCAGCGAATAACAATTCATCTGAACCGGGATAAGTGTTGAGCTACAACTCAACATTTAAAACACAACGTTATCCCTGCTGCCCCTCTCGATTCAACGTCCCTACCTAAGAAAGTACGGTTTGCGATGGACTTGTCCATCCCGTAGGGATAAACGTTGGGATTGAGACGCTAGTGTAGATAACGACGATCAAGCAAGATATTAGTAGATTATTGGAGGAAAAAAACAGGTGTTAATTTAATTGCAAGTTTCCTATTATCGATGAGGAGACACATACAAAGTTCTAACAATGTCTTTAGTTAATCAAGTGAACATATTTGCATTTTTATGTTTGGTTGTTACTTTACCATCTTTTATTTTGTCTGAAGAAGCTTGTTATTCTTACGCCGGTGGACATGTTTATCCTCATGAAACATCGAAATCGACAACTGGACAAAATTTAGTAACTAGTAAGGCCCAGAGTAAGTTAATCAGATGAGACACGTTTATTTTCATTATCGTTTATTTTCTTCTGGAGTCAACCATATCAGAACAAAAATTTATTAAGTTTCAGATTTAATTTTTCTGAATCTGATTTCATTTAATTGTTTTGCCTGATGCAAAAAAAAATAAAAACTTAAGAGCAAATGTATATTTCAGAAATCAAACTTACTGTTTTCTTAACAAATCTATCAACGTAGCAAAAGTAAACATTTTATAGAAAGCTAATGCGGAATTAAAAAAAAATTCTTGTTTAACATTTCAACCAAATGTTAGGTACAATCTATAAGCATGTCGTCATAATAGAATTTGCTTGACTAATTTTGAATTGCTCTGCAAAAAAAAAGGATGTAAAATTGTTAAATGACTTCACATTTACCAAATAAAAAAGCCTTGAACAATTTATTGATTCTATAGACAGTAAATTTTTTTTTTTAATAATAAACCTATGGATTCATTTATTGCATAGATAAAAATGTTTAAGAATTAATTTAGGTGTTGCACCCTGAATTGAAAACTAAAGTTGTACCTATTTTATAAAACTGAATATATTTTTAGAATCAAAACAGCATTAAAAACCCCCCATCTAAAGTCAATGTTAAAAAAGATTATCAAAAGGCCATTCATTTTATGAAAATGAATCTTGAAAATTAATATTGTAATAAATAATATTTTTAAACAAGCTTTGCTGTTTGCTGTATAGACTCAAAATTGTCTTTGCAGTGATGAAAGAATATTAATTTCTGTAGGGTGTTTTGATTATGTTATCTTTAACTATGTTATGTTAACTTTCTGTAATCAAGTATTCATTCACTTTAAATTTTGAGAAGCTACATCTTATTACAACAAATAAAAATTTAATTTTTCATTTGTGCAGTAAACACAGAAAATGCTGATTGATTAGTGCATTTGAGGCAAAATCAGTCTAGTTTTTGAGTTGGGCACTGTACTCAAATTTAATTTCGCGATTTTTTTTTTTTTTTCAAAAGTGGAGTTAGATGTCGACAAACAATTGTCATGAGTTTTGAAATAAACTGAAAGCACTTAAGTATTAACTGCATAATATAGGTGAATTTCTGGTTTACATAGATACATATGTGAACTTTTGATTTAATGCAGTTTGGTTCATTCAAACAAACATCTCTGCAAGTCAGACACATTTGTCAGATTCTGTGACATTTTATGGCTATTAATTGCCAACATGCTGTTTGTACACATTGTGTATAGAAGGGTCAAAGAATTTAGTTGTATTTTTTCTGACACTTATGGAGATGGGGAGTATTTTTGACATTTCTTTTAAAAGTGTCATGTCAATTGTTGATGGCATATGTGGGGATCGTGAGATTTTTTTGTAAAATATATTTTGGCCAAATTAAACCAATGATTAAGTAAATATTTTCCTTTTCCTAATTATTTTAAGTTGTATGGAAAATTTTAGTATTTTAATACATATGCTTTAAATGCATTCAATTCTCTGCTTAACAGACATTACCTGTTAATTTACACATTGTATTAATAGAAATTTTTTTAATGAGACATGTCTGTTTTACTTGCCTTAAAATATAAATGTAAAATATTTTTAGAAAATTAATTTTTATTGTAAGAATTGAAAAGAACTCTTCTAAACATTAATAAATTCTATCTATTAAAATAAATCATATTTCCTCCAAAGAAAATGTGTTGAGTTGTTAAAGTTAGATCTATATCCCATTTTGATACAATTCAAGGGCTTTTTTCAGACTATTGCCATTATTTTAAAATCATAATGGGATAATAAAGATGACACCTACCAATTTCTTTATCCCTATATTTTCACAGCATACCAATCATGTATGAAAGATAGATGGAGAAGGTTCTAAATCTGTATTTCCCTGTTTTTGATACTGCTATACTTTTCTGTATTGCTCAAGTAAAGAGGAGGACTATAATAATTTGGAAATATAAAATAAAATTCCTATTTAAATAAGAAATATAAGAAAATATTAGATATAAGAAAATATAATGTAACCACTTTCTATCATTTCCACCACTCATTCCATAAAATTTGAAATGTTTGAAAATTGTAGTGGATGCAAGAAAGGAAGTTAGGGAAAATTTTCCAAAAAGATTTTACCAGCTTAAGGTTTAAAACATTCAGTTAGAAATTGAAAATTTAGCTTTTCAGTTTCTAATATATATTCTTTTCTAATATCTATTCACACATATATATTCTTTTTAAATTACAATTTTGTTAATTCTCAGGCAAGTACTGTGTACCATGTGATTGATCCAGAGGTCATTTTTATATACCAATTTCAATTCAAAATTAAGAAGTAAAAATGATGGGCAAAACATATTGTTCGAAATTCCCTTCTTTATTCTATAAATTGAAAATTTAGCTTTTCAGTTTCTAACTTCTAATAATATGTATATGTTATAAAATTTAGTTAAAAAAATTATATAAAGTTTTTATAAAAAAGTTAGTTAAAAGTGATATTTTGAATTATCATTCTATCTTTAATAGTAAGAAAAATATGAGATAATCTAAATTTTTATGCACTTTTAGCATCTAGGTCTTTTAGGTTATCTACAGTCTCAGTTGTGACTTCATTTTCAAATGACATATTGCTGAATAGTTCAAATCCAATCATAATTGCTCTTATCATGCTCAAGTAATACCCAAGGCAAAATGTTACATTATGTCTAAAATTTGGTCATGATTTATTTGCAAAGATTTTCATGTAATCTTTGTTTAATCTAGGTTTAAAAATTTGTTAAACAAGATAATACTTGAAGAACCAATAAAAAATGACCTTATCATGTCATATATTAATCAGTATGATTTTTTTAAAATTTGCTTGTTTATTGTTTTTATTCAAGATTTCCAATTATTATCAATATTCATAAAGGATAAAGTAAAACTCGAGTGACATCTTAAAACTAATTGCAACTTTTTTTATAATTTTTTTTTTTTGTCTTTTTTAGATGCATTAGGGGCAAACAATTGGATAATTGTATTAAAACAATTTTTAAAAAGTCATATGAACAATGAAGCATTTTTTACAAATTAAATTGAAATGATTCTATATAGTTTGATTAGATATCTTTTTTAATTAGTTTCCAAACCTGCTCCTAATTGGGAAGGCACAGCAGTCATCAGTGGTGAATTCAAGGAGTTGAAATTAACAGACTTCAGAGGAAAATATCTTGTCTTCTTTTTCTATCCTCTGGATTTGTGAGTCGATAATAGTTTTTAACTATTTTTACTTTTCAAAATATAAAAACTTACTTTTTTTTAAAGATGTTATAATTATTTTTAATCTATTATTTTTTTCTTAATCTTATTCAATTTCTAACTTTTTACTTTATATTCTGTAAAATCTAGTATTTAAATTGATGGAATAAACTCCATATTAAAATCTCATTTAGTTTATAATATAACTAAAGAAATAAGAAGGAGAGAAATACTAAAGGCTCTACTTTATTCATATTTCATGGTTATCGATGCAAATGATAGCTTACATATGAATTCCTGGATATAGCTTGATCCATTTTAAATAATTTATAATTCAATTTGGTTGTTTTCTCTGCTCCCAAAATATTAATTTAATGTTGATTGAATTTTGATAAAATTTAGAAAATAATGTAAGTTGGTATTAGATTTTGCAATATCATTACACACATACATTCTTTTTAAATTACAATTTTGTTATCTCTCAGGCAAGTATTGTGCACCATGTGATTGATCCAGAGTTCATTCTTGTATACTAATTTCAATTCAAAATTAAGAAGTAAGAATGATGGACAAAGCATATTTGTCAAAATTCCCGTCTTTATTCTGTACATTAAGACAGAGAAATGATATACTTTATATTAATAGCTGTCATCAACGGTTAAGCAGACTTTACTAGACATACATTTGATTATCTTGCTAATCATCATTGATAGTACTTTATACTACGAGTATTCATATTATGGTCTGTTCATGCCAACTGAATGACTTGTAATGTCCAATAATTTGAGAATTGTTCAAGTGATTTTTTTGCTGTGGAAAATTGTATTTTATTATCATTATTAAATTTAAATTATTATTAAAATTTTAAATTCCTATTACAAATACTTGAATTATAATTAAGTTACATAAAATGAATATATGACCATGGATAAGAAAGAAATAAAAAAAAATTAATTAATTGGACATATGTTATATAAAAGAAGATGAATGCTAATACAGCAAAAGAAGTATTGACCTGTGTTATTAATTCTTCAATATTTGCAGTACCTTTGTTTGTCCAACTGAAATCATTGCCTTCAGTGACAGACTCAAAGAATTTCAAGCTCTAAATACAGAAGTTGTTGCTTGCTCGGTGGATTCTCCCTTCACACATTTAGCATGGTAAGATCATTTGTTTTTAATTTGCATGAATATAAAAGTGATATTTTAAAATAATTATCTGATTTTTTTCTTTTATTTTTTTTAAATTTTTTATTTAATTTTTGAGTAGTTTATATTTATATAATATATTTTTTTTTTTTTTTTTTTTTTTTTTTTTTTTTTTTT
>JAPMOQ010015762.1:1464067-1497277 GCA_026543055.1 Argiope trifasciata | reverse complement strand
TATATATATATATATATTAACAAAATTAAGCCAAGCAAAAAGGAACACAACCAAATCAAAACTAATTTTGTTTCCATAATTAGTTTTGTTTACATATTTTAATTAATTATATTAATATAGATTTGTGTCATTAATAGGATCTATTTCATTTTGTGAATTGCAAATGTTTAATTCTGAATTAAATTTGAATTTCGATTTCAATCTGACTTTATATATATATATGAAAAAAACTTGCTTTCCAGGATGAATACTCCAAGAAAATTGGGTGGTTTGGGTCCCATCAACATTCCTCTGTTATCTGATCTCACTCATAAAATTTCCAAAGATTATGGTGTCTTTCTTGAAGACCTAGGACACACACTCAGGTAATTCTGTTGATTTATTAACTTCTATGCTTATTTACCTATAAAATGTAAATGCCCCCCCCCCTTTTTTTCTTTTCTTTTTAGATAGCTTTAAAATATTAATGTTTTATGGATTATCAACTCAGTAATGTGCAATGTTACAGTGTTTAATTTTTTTTTTCTGTTGAAAAATAGAAATGGATAAAATTCAGTTTTCAGTTCCAGTCATTAGAAGTTGCTAATCTTATCTAAACCTAATTCATGAAAAACTTTTAACAGAAACTCAGATAATTTGAATTTGCTTGTTCTCTGTAATTCTTTGCATAAGTATTTTGATTAATTTTTTAGAAGGAATGATATCATTCTGATAATAGTCCCTCAAAAATAAATATTGTAAGGAATTTAATTTATTAAAGAATTAATATTTTTCTATTTTTTATGAATGCTTTGCTTAATACTCTTTCTAATCAGTTATATATTAATCTTACACTAGTTTTCTTATGATTTCTATTCATTAATTTGAATTTACTATAGCAAATTTCTTTTTTTATTATGATGGAATTAATAATTGCCATATATTTTCATATTATAATACAATTTTAATTTCATAAAAGCAGTAAATGTAATGATAGGGTAATTCTTCATTCTGTCACTTGAGCAATTCAATATTGATTGATAGGTCATGACTTCTTAAGATTTTTCTGATTACATCCTTTCCTTGGCTTTTAAGAGATCATAGATTATCATCTGTTTAAGGAGGACTCTTTTTTGCATCAAAAACTTTTCTTAATATAAATAGTAGAAAATACGTGATAGAGAATTTATTAATCCTTGCTATTCAATATTTTGTCACATATTCACTTTCTTTTTGTTAGAGGCCTCTTCATTGTGGATGACAAAGGTATTTTGAGACAAATCACCATGAATGATCTCCCAGTTGGTCGATCTGTCGATGAAACACTAAGGTTGATTCAGGCATTCCAGTATACTGATAAACATGGTGAAGTTTGCCCTGCAAATTGGAAACCTGGAGCAGATACTGTAAGACATTATATGAAATCTTGTTTTGTTTTTCTAAAGTTTTCATCCATAATTTTTAGTTAAAATAGTTCATCCATTTCCTAACTTTTTGCTAAATATTATATTTGAATGAAATAGTTACAAAATTATTTTATGTTTTTATGTTAGTGCTTTAATAATATATCAAATAATTCTATATATCAATTATTAAAAATCATAACATTTTAAAATTTTATTTGAAATGTTTTGGGATTTTTTAAAAATTCTTTAAAATATCAGTAAATTATTTAAATGAAATTATAAATACTTCTTGTAGGCATTGAGTGATATAACAAATTTCAATATCTGTACTTTTAATCGTAAGAATATATCATTTTTTATTTATTTATGAAATTACTTATAACTTACGAAAAGTAAATATATTGTTGATCCATTCAAACTATTAGAAATTTTATACAATGTACATTTGGTGTTCTATAATGAGTTTAAATTCTATAGCTTTTTCATAGTAAGCTTTTTTTGTGCACGTACGTTTACCTATAACTTTACCTGAAATTTAAATCTTACCCTTTTATTTGCATCATTTTGATAGTTATTGAAATTGTTTGATAAGCATATCGCATATCTTCCTTTGTTGTTCAAAATAATTAATTAATAGAAAGTGAAAATGTCTTTCACAAATTACTTATTAATGAAGAAAAATGTAGAGATACTTTTTGGAATTGACAAACTGAGAAACGATCAAAATTATCTTTGAAGTGTAGATATTGGAACCTAAATACTTAATAATAATTATTATTTTCTGAGAAGAGATTAAGCAATATTTTTGCTTTTGATATTTTTTGAAAATATAGCATAAAAATAATTTTTTGACTCATCCCCCCCCCCTGTTTTATCAAGTTATTTGGTGTAAACATTTTCCTTCGATTTCATTAAATTTATAACAGTATTTTTGGTATATTTGAAAACAAAATATTGAAGATTCTTTATTTTATTTTACTTTTTGTGGTATATATAATCAGAGTCCTCAAAGATATGTAAATTTGGAAATATATCCAGCAAATTGAATGATTAATGTATATTAATTTTTCTTATTAACAGCATTTACATTTGTGCGCTACTACATATAAAAAGCACCATACACCATGCTTTTAATCTTTAGCTTTTGGGAACCAAACTCTAAAAAATTTCTTTAATTGCAGCCTTTTAGTGAGAAAAACTCAAAAATGCATTTCCCTTTGCTTAACAGCTGTTGTAAATGACCTGCTATGTTCCATTTATTTCACACCTTTAACTGGCACTTCTTGTCAGATATGTGCCCTGATACTCCCTCTCATTTTTAAATGCCCCCAGAGAAGAATCCTTTTCTCCAATTAGGTTTATTGTATCAGATCATTAGCTGCGTCTAGATTTTTTAAAAAGCATACATAGATATTTTAGGAAAATTCAGCACATCTTCAAAGGGCTAGAGTATCAAACCTTGATCTTAAACTTTTTTTCCATTATGAAAGGACAATAATTAACATGTGCTCAGAGAGGGTCAGCTAAAGGGATAAATCATTAACAGACATTCTCATAATCTATTGGTGTCCATTGAGGAAGCATTGCTGAACTGCTATTGGATGATAGGGAGCTCAAGTTCACCAATGTGTAAATGAGTGGTGGTGGGGATTTGACAGAAATAAAATACAGGATTTTCTGAAGGGAAGAGAGTGGCAAGAGTCATCTTTAAGAAGTCTGAGAAGTTTCATACTTATTGATTTTTATTCAAAACTTTTAAATGTTTTTTTTTTCAGTAAGAAATATCTATTAGTAGCATTTATCACTAAATTTTTAATGTTTAGAAAAAAATTCTGAAATTTTATTTTTTGCCTAGAGAGAGTTCCAACTATTTACAAAATGTATCGTTTCTTCAAAAATTTGAGTGGCTGAATTTAAAAACAAGTCTGCTGATAAATTTTCTCAGATAAAAATACTTATCAAATTTTAAAAATGTAATTCAATGAAATAAAATCTGCAAATTTACTTAGACTTTGATTATAACTTAAAAGTTTTCATATGTTAACTCAGTAATTTGTTTTTATGTTACTACTTTTCAACATAATATTGTGACAGATTACAATAAAAAATAGCACTTTTTTTTTCTTTTCTGAAAGGTTTAATATTTTTTTTCTCTGAAGTTTTAAATTCATTCACATTATCATAAAGTTTTAACATACATTCTCTATATAGATCAGCATTCACTACTAAAGATTTGTATTACAGATTTGGAAATTGTGATATTACAAAATTATGCTATGGGTAAGAAAGAAATTTGCCTCAGTCTAATATAAGCATTCATGAATGAATTTGATCGAATTCATTCCATGCATTTAAGACTACTTTTTAAAAAGAAAAGTTGCCAAAATATGGCTTAAAAAACACGTAGACACTGGCACCGATTTTAAACTTCGGCTAATGGAAATCTCCTGACTCTATGCAGTATTGACACTATAGGGAAAGGATTTTATGTGATAATTATGAGTATTACTGGAAAGTTTACTGAGTGAAAAAAAATCCTAACTCATCACTGCACTTCATTTATACCATCCTGTAAGCATAGGTTTGTGTGTATATATATATGGTTACAACGTATCACCCATAAGCAAATGCTTATTGTTGTAATTTGTAATCAGTGGTGACTTATATATTGCAATTGTTGGAATGTTTTAACTTTTGACTCATCACTGTACAATGGTAGATATTTATATCACTTGCATAATTAATAAGCTTGTTTAACAATTACATAATCAAACAAAATTTATATTTTTATTTTGAAAAGCCATCACATACACTCTCACCCTTTTATGTAAAAATGTATTTTAGAATTTTTAATGTATTCAAAAAATTTATTCCAATAAAAATTGTTTCTCTTTTCTCTTTCCAGATCATTCCAAACCCTGAAGATAAACTCAAATATTTCAGTAAAGTCAACAAATAAGATATTAATGGCAGCATTTTATATATAAAATGTATATTGCATTTATGTTTCAGTATGTACTTGTTTTGTCATTAAAGTTTATTATTACTTTTCTCCTGAAAGTTTGAACTTAATTGAACATCTAGTATTATATTATATTTCCAATACAATATGTAGTGGCCTTTTTTGGCAGAAAAAAAAATACTATTGATAGTGTTCTTCGTTGAGTTTTTCATATAATTTCACAATGAGGCTTATTATTATTATTATTAAACTGGATAATACAAAGAAGAGGCACTTGGCATTCTTCCCTTTAATCAATTGGTAATTTGTAATGACAAGTCTACATGTCAGATATCATTAATCTAGATTATCATTTGGATGGTGTCATTTAAAAATTCAAGACTAGACATAATTTTTGTTAATGGATTTCATCTAAAATTTGATAGGAATCTATATTATTTTGGCTATTGCAATGCTATTTTTAGATAGATAGGGGGAAAAAAATTAAAAACATGAGATAGTAAAAATGGATTATCATAAATCGAAGAATAATCAATAGATTAATATTTTATCAGCTTTTTTTCTCCCCATTTTATTGAAAATGTAAGAGCCTATTTCATTGCACTACTTATGCATATTCCATTGATATCATTGCTATATTATATACTGTTATTGAAGGTTCTGTCAGAAGCCTTGTTCCGCCAAATGTATTTACTTGAAACTAGTTGCCCTTTATAGCTAACCACCTTAAAATGTGGGTTCATTACAGGGCTTGTCTTTTTCTATTAAATATTGGTAATTTACCAAATAGGAAGTGGCAAAACACAATTTATGTATTATGGCAATTCAAGTATGCTATATATCAATTTAAAATATTTTTGTGTGTGTTTGTATTCAATCTTTCTCATTGTTAAAAGTATAAAAACGAAGGGAAAAAATTGCAATAAATTTGAATACTGTTGCTTTATTTAAATTAGTTTTTGATTTATTTCATACCTTACTTTTAATATAATTTTATACAAATGGCTTGAATGAATATATAATCATTCCCCTTTTGTTATATATTTACTTATTTCTGATTTTGTCCCCTTCTGAGTTCAATATTATAATTATGACAATTTTGTTTCATGGTTTTAGGAAAAGTACTTTCCTAAAAATTGAAACTGACTGCAAGATCCTTTTACTGTTTTCAGTCCGTTGCAAGGTAATCTTTCTATTCAAGAAAGATTAGATACTTAAGATAGAAATATTAAGAATGAGTTTATTTAAAAAGCATCAAAAGGAAGAGGTGAAATACAATCATGTTTATGAAAAAGCAGTTAAAATTTTGATTTTTTTTTAAGACATGCCTTTGTGATATTGGGTTTGCAGAAATGATGCACTAAAAATGAACCTAGTTCATGTTTAAAACAAATGGAGATATCAAAATTTGTTACCAAGCAACAAATTTATTTATCCTACAATATATTTTCTTAAGAGGAAATCTTTATACATGAATATTAATTCAAAATGATATAATTTTGTATTAGAAATTCTATACTTAGGATGCATTGATTTTTAATTGGAGAGTGCTGATATGATGGTGTATATCTTTTTTTATTCTTATATATCTTAGATTTATGTAATAGAAATTAAAAAAGAACTTCTCCTATTAAATGGTAAGGGAGTATGTTGGAATTAAATGGAGCTGTGATTCAAAAACCTGGTTTATTCTATAACTATTTTTTATAATATTTGAAATTTACTTCCATCCTAGCAACTGTCAATTTTTTTTTCTTTCTCTAATTAAGATTTGATTATCTAATAGTTAAAAACTGTCAGAATCACTTTTAAAATAGAGATAAATGAAAACTGACATTTATAATAATCAAGTTGACAGAAATTAGACAATTTTTTTTTTAAATCTAAAAACTACATCTGCCTCATAATTTACAAATTTATATTTACACTATTACTGAAAATTAAATAGGAAAAATTGGAATACCATAAGTATTTTATAATATAAAAATACCTTTTGTAATTGTTGCTTTCCTACATTTTTCAAATATATGAGTACTAGTAAATATAATTTGCTTGGTTTGAATCTTCAAAGCATTTTTTTATTCATATTTTGTGCAACTTAGAAACATGTCTAAATATTTGCAATACATTAGGAAGGTTTTGCATAAATATTTCTGAAAATAAAGCCACAGCCTTAGTTTAAAGATTTTTTATTCACCAAATCTTAAGCAGTTAAATTTTTTTTGACACTCTGTACAACAAATGCGAAACAAATTTTTAAAATGCATCAGCAATTAAATATTACAGAATTGACCAATCATCACACATACAGGAGTTATTTACAGCTTATTAAATCAAAAACACTAGAAGAAAGAGCATCAATTTACCTACAATAAATTTTGACCTTTAAAAATAGGATACCAAAGGAATTGGCAATGGAACTGATACTGTACACTGAAAGTAGTATTGAAATGTTAATCAGCATAATATCCAAATCTGCAATTTGATCTGCAGAAGTCATTCTTAGCCAGTGATAATATAAGTGTCACAAATGTCAGTTTTTTCTCCTAAAAAATTATCTATAATTACACAATAAAGAATTAAAAAATAATAAATTTGGAATATTAACTGAATTTAGAATTTTACTAACTATATTTCAAAACTACAGCTTACATTTTCAATTATATAACAGCATATATTCATAAAATGTTCTAAGTCTGATTTACAATTAATTAAATTTCTAAGGAATTTCAAACACTTTTTTTAATTTACAAATTGAAAGAGAAAAAAACAAACAAACCTGAAGGCATCAAAAGGTTAAGAATGACTAATCCACAGGTTAAAAGCTTTATTTATTAAGAAGTCAAGTGAAATATACACATACTAGAACTAATCTTTTACTATCTATTTTGATCCTGTTATGCAAAGGCATTGATGTTTACATTATCTGTTGTTTATTGCTCAAAAGATAACATTTTGAAATGCAATACTATTTATATTTATTTTAAAAAATTAAAAATCTGATATAAAATAATAGTTTTTAACTATAATAAAAAAAAAGTTTGTCAAACATGAGCATAAATCAATTACAAACATAGAAACTCAGCAAAGTGGGAAAAAGAGATTAAAAAAAAAAAAAAAAAAAAAAAAAAAAAAACATTGAAAGGGTTTGCAACGTATGTTAAAAAAAGGTAGAAGACTTCACATTTAAATTTACTACTAAAATTAGTCAAAAAAATCTGTATAAAGTATTTAACAAACAAAAAGTAATGTTTTTTTGCAAATTTTATGTTTTGCAAACTGCAATAAGAAGTCGATAGAAATTAATCACTAATTTAGAAGACAAACAAATAAAATACTCTGAAGTAAAAATAAAGTGGGTAACAATAAAAAAATACTAGGAAAAATAATAGAAATCATTAAAAAAATAGTTTTGATCATATAAAAGGACAAAATACAGTACAGATAATATTAAACTGAATGTAAATAATTAAATTGTATATTACAAATTCACAATATGTATGAAAAATTAAAATGTTTGTGGACTAGGTCTGAATTCATGGTAGTATAGTAAAAAATTTCATTACATCAATGTACAATACAAATATTTTATATGTTTAAAAAATTAAATAAATATAAGAGAGAGAAAAAAGATAACACAAAAAATCTTTTAAATTAGAACAAAAACATATAAACACAAATCTAAAAAAAAAAATCATTTTATAAAATTAAAATGATTAAAACAATATAAAAATAAGCTCTTTAAAGCAAGTAAAAAAGTTTTTAACCTGCTGCTGGGAAAACATACGAACAAAATATAAAATATCTATAAAAAAGTAAATAAAACAAAACAAAATTACTCAATATAACATTAATGTACTTAAAGATAATCTTATTTGTTAAAAAATATTTTCTAAAAGTTGTTACTTGTTTTATTAACGTTATCCAGATTATTCCCAAACATGTAATAGAACTTTACATAAATTGAAACTAATAATAAGAAGCACAAAACTACAATTTGATTACCAGCTCATGAAAATTGTATAGCTTTTATTGTATAATAATTATTTATATTAAAATTGTGTAGGTTACCTATAAATTTAATACAGAAGATTGCATTTTCATATTGGAAAGGAAAATTTCTGTTTACCAAATATTTTTATAATTCTTTGGATTTCTAAATTTGGTGGATTTTAAATTGAATATTTGCCTTTTTGTTAAATTAGGAATGAATACATTATGTGTTAAAGTTTAATTACTTTTAACTGTTTGTATGCCCTTAGTATAGAAAGATTATAAACATAATGGGTAACATATTTTGATTTGAAAGCAGAAATAATTCAAATCTATTAAGTTCATTCAATATACAGAAAACGGTTTGATTAGAAAAAGAAGTTACAATAATGATTGTAATCTAATATAAGTTGCTACCGAACCTATATTAACCTGCCATAATAAATAAAAAATAATTCTCAATTTTGCTGCACATATGATCAGCAAGAAGTGTTTGAATGCACATACAGATAGCTTACTATACAGCTGTTTAAGGAAAAATGCAGGGGAAAAAAGTATAGTGACCCTGCTGCCAAAAAACAACTTGTGAAAATTCAAATTTAATGTATTTAACAATATATTAATTGCATATTAAAACAGAATATTAGTTTCAATCAATTACAACTGTTCCATTAGATCCAATTTGTTATTATAGTATTTATAAACAATAAAAATCTGCTTAAATTTAATTTTGCATATAAATGTTGATACCAAGGAAATGTGAGACAGCCTTGAATCTTTTAAGATAATTTTAAGCTAATGCAAATCAAGCTATTCTATATTACATAACTATGAAAATACCATTAACTAAGTGAAAAGCAGTTTCTTTTATTTTTGGTAAATAAAAACTATATATCACAGGATTACTAAAAAATATTAATCTAAAATAAATTATTATTATAGTGATTAGGTTAAAAATATGTTGAAATATAAATAGACTAATTTATTAATAGAGGGGTCACATTATGCACATTGCCTAGGATTGCAAAATGCCTAAACCCATCACTGTTTAAATCCACTAAAAATCAAATTCAAAGCAATACAAATAGATTAGAAAATGGTAAAATTAATATTTTTCTTATAACAATATCTGTACGAAAATATGTAACAGAACAATTTATAACATGAGTTATTTATTATAATAAAAATAAAATCTATTACACATCTTAGACAGCAATAAACAAATAAAACATTTTTCTTTAAAAAATTGATTATCAGAATTTGCATTGTTTGGAATCAACTAAAATTCCAAAACTTTCAAAGAAAACTATTTAATCAATAGTTATTATTAAAAATATTGGAGGGGAAAAAAAAGATCTTTCTTCTTGATTTTCATTTTTATAGCAGAATTTTTTGCTATCTCAATAGTCATCCTATCAACTGAAGTTATACAGCTTTTGTTTTATAAATTCTTTTTCATACTGTACTTATTTCTTCCATAGTGTTAAACAAAATTATATATTAATTCCTGTACTTCTGACATGAAAATATTGGATTATGTTTGAGTAAAATAGGAAAACCTCTGAAAGGTCATAAAATGCCATAATGTAAGGTGACAAGCTATTTGTTCTATTCTTTAGTGGCACATAATTATTATTTTTGAACAAAATGTGCAAATTTAGATCTTAAATCTAAATTTTATGATGGACATATATTAATAAATAAATAAATTTAATGTCACAACATGACAAACAACATCGGTTTGTAAAAAAAATACAAAATAAAGAGGAAACAAATAAAAGAATGATTTTGTTAATAATAATAAAATGTTATAAAAATTAGAATATGATTCTCAATATACAGTTGAATAACAAGAGATCACCAATCCATTAATATTCTATATGAAATATGAAACTAATTTAAAGTTATCAGTCCAAACTAAATTATATAGTCAACAGTTAGTAACAAGATAAAGCCAGAATTATTCACATATCAAGTTTAAAATTTTATCTGCATATACTACTTTTGATGGGAAACGGGCAAATTGATTCCTTTCTTATTTATTACCAGGCTGTCAAATTTTCAGGCCTGGATGTGAATATGAAATGATCCCTCAGCTCAGGTATAAAAATTTATGACCTCTAAATAAGAAAAGTAAATAAATACAATTTCTATATTCGAACACAAGAAAAGAACATGTATGGTACTTAATTTGCAATACTCAAAACATTTATAGGAGTTTTTCTTTCATTTATTTTCTTTTTTATATGTATAGAGGAAGACGGGCATGAAAATACAAGAAATATGTTAAATTATCATATTCTTTAGAAGTTCCTGATCTATAATAGTAAATAGAATATAGTTTGGGATTGTCTTTTTAGACCCATTTCTTAATTGACTTTTATGCAGTTAAAGCTAAATCTAAATTTATCAGAAAATTCAATTCATATGTAGATAAATTTAATACTCTTTACTTTCATCAATTCATGATTCCTGGATTTTAAACTGAAAATAAAATAAAACAATAACAAAAAAAAAAAAAAAAAAAAAAACACCCATTAATAGTGGATTTAAACACATTTTATAGAAATGTTTTAAACAAAGAGAATTTTTTAAAAAATATTTCAATAATTTAAAATTATTTTTAAAAGGATGAAAGATGATTTCCTTCTTATTCAACTGTATTTAGAAGTTTTTACATCTTAATAAATTCAAAATCGCAATTGCATGATCATTAAATTTTTTTTTTTTTCCCTGAAAAAAAGATATCAACAAAACATCAACTGTGATAATAACTAATACCACCTCTCTTGATAATAGTGTAAAAGAAAGATTATATTAGAAATTAAACTTAAAAACAATAGAAAGGAAAATTCTGATTTTTAGAATACAAAATATTTCTAAAATTAAAAAAATGAAATAAAATAAAACAAAAATAAAGTATTTAGTCTTGTTTTGTGTCTTTGAGGGCTCTCTTCTCCTTCCTTCTGACTTGCCACTGAACAATAAGTCTGCATCCAAGCATCAGGGCAAACACAATGGAGGGGGCCGTGCGCTCAAATTTGTCTTCAATAATCGTGTGCGTGTAGGAGGCACCCACCATCAGCACCAGAAGGATTATGTTGGCTAGCAGCTTCATGACACCTGTTCCATTATGAAGAGGACCAAAAATAATTATTAAATATTACATGTTAAATTTACATGGTTATGCAATAAAACAAAAACTAGCTAATTATATCTAAAAATTAGCTCTAAAATATTCTTTCTGAAATACAGCTACATTAACCCTTTGAGGAGGTGAGTATCTTGATTTACAAATTTAAGAATTAATATTTTATACAAATAAACTGAACATTTTATCTATACTTATAATAAAGCTCAATGTGTGTGTGTGTTGGCGCTCTACAGGCCAGACCGTTGGACCTACAGCTACCAAATTTGGTACATGTATACCTTGGAGGTCTGGGATGTGCACCTCGGAGCACTTTTTTCGAATTTTTAATTAGAATTAGAATTAATTAAAATTTAAGCGAAATTTCGACGTTTTCCCGCCATAACTTCCGAAAATATGATCGCATAAATATGATTTTTACATCCATTTAAAGATTAAAAAATTAGCCTTCTAATGGTATCAGTGTTTTAATGTATAACTTCAGCTTCTATTCTTAACGAATTTTTAAAGAAATATTTTAACCATGTTTTTTTAGCACGTGACTGGATAAAATAAAAGAATGCCGGAAGTTCAAATAAAAAAAATTATCATCGCAAAATAAATATACAGAAATGATACTTTCAGCACGTGACTGGGTAAAATAAAATAAATGTGACATTTTCTTTAAAAAATAAATGCAAAGCAAAGGTTTGGCGTAGGTGTGTTGGCGGAATTGTGCCAATACGTAGGTTGAATTCCGCCAAGGATCGAACCTGCGATGTTCGGGTTTGAAAGCCAGTAACTTATCCACTATACAAAAATGGCCACCAATGTTTAGTGGTAGTTACTGGCTTATTAAGATGTCACCACAATACTCCCCCTACCAGTTTGTTCGGTTGAGAGATGAACGATTTTATTGCGTCAAGCGTTATGGCCAGTATATAAGCGTTGCTGCTGCGTCAAGTGAGTCTGGCGGCTTTGTGTTGGTGCTGCGTCAAGTGAGTCTGACGGCTTTGCGTTGCTGCTGCGTCAAGTGAGTCTGACGGCTTTGCGTTGCTGCTGCGTCAAGTGAGTCTGACGGCTTTGCGTTGCTGCTGCGTCAAGTGAGTCTGACGACTTTGCGTTGCTCTTGGAGAGATGGCGCCAAGAGAGCTGTTGAAAATTCGTCACGTCCGGGTCACCAATTTGGCGTAGGTGTGTTGGCGGAATTGTGCCAATACGTAGGTTGAATTCCGCCAAGGATCGAACCTGCGATGTTCGGGTTTGAAAGCCAGTAACTTATCCACTATACAAAAATGGCCACCAATGTTTAGTGGTAGTTACTGGCTTATTAAGATGTCACCACAGGTTTCTACAATCGTTTGCAATATCTATATCATTAACTCAATAAATCTTCTTTATTTACGGTAAACGTGATTGAATTTTGACAGGATATGCATTGAAATCCCGACTTAATGGCATATTTATGTAATCGTTTGCAATATCTGTATCATTAATTTAATACTTTTTTCCCTTTCTCGCTTTC
Organism: Argiope trifasciata; assembly: GCA_026543055.1. Classification (NCBI taxonomy): domain Eukaryota; kingdom Metazoa; phylum Arthropoda; class Arachnida; order Araneae; family Araneidae; genus Argiope; species Argiope trifasciata. The sequence continues at coordinate 1,484,282 of JAPMOQ010015762.1, read as the reverse complement.
TTTAAAAAAACATATTTAATATTTTGGCAACATCATCGAATTTTTTTTTTTAATATTTTGGAAGCATAACCGATGGTTAAAACTGACTGATTTATAAAATTAAAGAATATTATTAGGAAAAGGTGTACTTTTAGAACTTTCCGTCCATCATCTTAAAAAAAATACTAATTTCAGGTCAATCAATGCCCGGAATTACTTCAAGGCTAATGAATATGTGATTTAATTGAAAATTTTAGAACGCTTTACTCATGGCGAACCAGCTGGTCGCCAAAGCCGGCTAGTAATTAATAAAATTGCTAAAATCTTAAATACTGTATTCCTTGGGCATAAATACGAGTTTAAAAATTAACTTTGTATAACCTGGAATTTCTGTTGTTATTTATGGCATTTTACAAGCCTACCGACAGAAAGCAGCCATGATCTAAGCCGAAATGAGCATCTCTTGTTTGTTCAGTAGCACCAACTAGGGCCAAGAGACTTCCTGACCTGACTACTTCATACTTCACATTCACTTGCATAATCCCTTTTTACAAGGGGACGAAAACAAACATGCCTGAACCAGGACACCCAGATAACAGGAAAAACACGTTAAGATTCGCTAACCTTTGTGTAATTTCTATATAAACTAACCCCTGTGTAACCTTATAACAGCCAAAGATATTTTGGCTGCTTATAAGGCTAAGCCAGTTATTCTGAAATGAAAAAGAAACAATTTTCACTTTTATTCCATGCATTGGAAGTTACATAACTATCTACCAGAGATATATTAGTGTCAGAATAAATTAAATATAAAGCAGTTAATGATCATATGGCTATGAAAGAAATAGAAATCTTTCTACCCAAGATCAATCTTTAAAAATCTCAGAGTGAAGTAATCCAAATTTTAATGATAGAAGATGTCATAAATCTCCCTTTAATAAAACTTCCATGTTTATAGAACTGATTATAAATAACAAGGTGCAATTTTGATACTAGATTTATTATTTCATAAATAACTACATCCAAATATTCTTAACTTTGGTTGTTTAGTTGGATTTTTAGGCACAAAAAGCCATATCTGGCCATCAAATAGTTAAAATCCTTTCAGAGATATTAAAAAGTTATTCCAATTTAAAATCAGGCAAGGTTAAAAACCACCCGTGAATAAAAGCAAAAGATTATTAAGTGCTGACACTAGAGAAAAATATTATAAGTTAATCACAACCTAAATAAAATGCAACAAACCAATGGACTGCAAGAATTTAAAAACATTAGAGTTAAGTTTCTCACCCAGTAATTCACTCAAGTCTGTAGAAACTGCATTAAAAAACTGTAACTAAAACCGATTAAAAACAGGACAATTGATTAAAACATGACGTAAACTTAAAACTGTAGGGATGTCGCACATTCTTTACTTTAAAAAAAAAAATGAATTTAACTCTGAAAATTTGAGAAAATATTTAATACCCTTAATTAGTTCAACCAAAAAAACCAATAAAGGAATGAGAAGCTTATTATAAGGGTGATTGGTTCCTCGTTTCATAAGTTGACAATATAATGAGTAAGAGATCAAGTCATTAATTTTGTTAAAAAATATTGAGTGATTGAATGATTTACACATAATATGGACTTTAATGTTGTTACTAGTGATTGTTTTTAACGGGGAGTTAACTGGGTTTATTACATAACCTTATAAGGTATGACAGAATTGTAGAAATATAAATGAATGTATTTAAGAAAAATTAAATTATGATCATGTTTTGTTAGCTAAATTCTTTAAATAAATTATAAGGCAAACAGTGTATATTAAAACAAATTATAAATGTTGATTCCGTAAAAGAACTCTACTGGAATAAGAATTTTCCTCCCTTTTTTTATTCCCAAAAAATGTATTATATAAGAGCTACTTTCATTAAGAAGTTTTTGATTAAATTTCCCCTTGCCTCACAATGTTTTTTATTCATCATACCTTTTAGAGCTGATATTTTATTTATATTCTTCAAAACAATTAAAATAGCTTACACTGGATTTCAGAGTATTGCCTTATATCAAATTTTTAAACTAAACATAAATATAACTTATGGTAGAATGACATGAATATAGTGAGCAGTGAATATTACAAAGTGTAAGCATATAGACAAATACTGCCATTAGGCTAGATAAACAATATACTACTGTTCATCAATGGATTCTGAGATGAGCGCATTTTGACGATTCCATCTCATTAAGGGGCAAGATGTTCAATGATGAGCGCATTTTCCGTATTCACTTTTGAACTTGGATTTCCCCCATTAGACACTTTATTGTTGAATTTTTTTTTTCACGTGAATGTTAATCTTAAAATATTGCTGAAAAAGTTCAATAGCATATAAAAAAAGCATTTTAATATAAAAAAGACCATGATTAATTTGTAAAATATTAATTACCAAAAATTTTAAATAGAAATTATCCCTTTTTTCTTCATAATTTAATGTTTATGTCCTTTACATTAAATAAGAACTGCTCTGAAATATTTTACGGTGCATTAGTACTTTTCCCTTCTATACAGCTAATTATCTATAATGTTAGTGTTTCATAAAACCACAAGTTTTTACTGTTAAATATAAACATCTCTCCTTTTCATCTTTCCTTTTACCCCTATCTTGATAAATTAAACCATCTTAATGCATGTACAAAAGGACAGAGGATTGTACTATCTGTTGTTGAGTAGCACATCCAGATATCATATCTGTTCTACACAAATCAATAGGTTGAAATTACAGCATATAGAAGTCCCGAAAATACAGGAATAGAATAGATAGATACTTATAGAAATTACAGCTGACTCTCATAGAATCAATATATTATGAAAAACCATTGACTTAAATTTTCATCTAAAAAGATAATTTGTACATATCTAGTTATGCATTCTTCCCAAATCATAATCATACATTTGAAGTTTCTACTATATACAGTTTACCTTAAGAGGAATTCAGACTTTAACACACAATATTACAAGATTCTGGGTATAGCAAATGACACAGATCATGTATTTTCAAAATATAAAGTTACAATTAGTGCTTTTCCATTATACCAGCACAAATCTTGCCAAACAGACTTTTTGGCGACAGTACACTGCGCAATTTTGACGCAGGCGATAAAATGGCTGTGACTTTCCTTAAAAATATAGCGGTAAAAGGTTACCGGTGGCGATATTCCGTTTGGCATTGGTTACATCATTATTGGTGACTTTTCGCCTGCACCAGTATCATGGAAAAGTACCTTACAATCTAATTTTAATTTCAAAAAATTATATACATCTGTCTAAAGAGAAAACAAGAAAACCAGTATCAGAGCTGGTCTTCTCTATGAAGGGGCCCGGGTACAAGAAACCATTTGGGGCCTTAAACTTTTATCAAAGTAACCCCCCCCTCGAACATTTGCATATTTATATAATAATGGTGGATTTTGCTTTTGCTACTAATTACTCCAGGTTAAATGAAAATTTTTCTCATTTCTTTTATGATAATATTTAGTATAGTAAATGTTTAAGAATTATACCCATAAACTTGCCCGAAGATAATAATTATTTAATTTTAATTTGTTGAAAGAGGGTTCTGCATTTATTATATTTAGTAACTGGCAATGTACAGAATTGTAAAAAATATTACATTAAATATAAACAAAAGTAGAAGATGATAATTTACAAGTCCATTTGAAGTCAGCCTCGACTTCTGGGCACCATGCATGCCTGACAGGGATTTCCTTATTCATAAATTAACTTATCTCACCTTCTTATAGATATCGCTGTGATGTTTGCCTACTAAAGGCATCAGTCAGCCACATGGAAACCAGCTTGTAGACTTTTTGCCTGTTTAACAATATTATTGTTCAGTACAATGTTGTAATTCTTAATTACGGTGTGGGGGCCCCCCTCAGTCACGGTGCCCAGGTGCATAGCACCCGCTGCACCCCCAGATGGCCAGCCCTGACTATTGTATTATTATAATAGAGAATTAAAACTTACCAGGGACAAATATAAGGCTGATTCCACATGCCACTTCTAGCCAGCCAACAACCATTCGAAAGTATTTGGATGGTATTTTAAAGCCAAATGTTCTTGCCAAAGGAAAAACTTTCGCATACTGCACAAAATTTCTCCTCTGCAAAAGAGCAAAATGGAAATGCTTAAAACTATTACAAGCAAAAACATCATTTGACAAATTATTTAATAGAAGTCTCTTTATATCCTGAAACATTCATAATTTAATAAGCTTTTCAAACATGCTAATAATTTATAATGCACGTTTTATAATAGAATACATTCATATAGTTGATTCTAAATGTCATGATTTTTTAACAAGAACAAAGCATAAACAGGTCATTTTCATTTAGAGGTGAACTTTTTTTAAAGACAATAAGAGGTAACATTTTGCAGTATAACATTCTAATTAGAAAAATATAAATCTTTACGATTTAATACTCTAAATCAAGTGGCATAAAGATATATATTGCTACTTATATTACATACATAATATTTTCGGAAATTTTAATCATTTATCATTAGTGCGAAATTTATGTTTATAATAATTACTTCCCAGTAAATTAAAGTTTGCGTAAGATATTATATCTCAAAATTTTTGAATAATGAAAGTAAATGTGCAATTTTTATTCTTCAGAATAAAATACAGTGAAGATTTGTATTGAATATGAGCCTTTAGAAATTGCTCAGCTGGTGCCCGTAAAAATAAACCGTCCTGAAAACACAATAAATGCTTACAAAAAAATTGAATTAAAATTATTAATCGCGATAGTATAAAAAGAGAAAAACACAAGAAAAATTTAATGTAATTTATTAGACGATTTACATCTTTAATTTAGTCCTTGTTTAACCCTAAAGTGTAACTAATATTTATGAAAGTTAAAAACTGCATTATTTAAAATACAGAAGAGTTTTCATTGAAAGAAAATACTAAAACAACGATCAGTTTCCAGTAAACATTCAAATGTGAATAATCATGCATTAAAAACAGGCATACACTGATAATCGATCACAGTATATAAAATGATCAATAATATCTAAACATATAAAAGAAAAAAGAGCAAAGAACACGTTATCAAAATTAAATGAAAAGAAAACATTGCCAGTTTATAATACTTACTATCTCTCTATGCATTTCTTTATTTATTGTGGGAGAAATTTTCATCGATCCCACAAGAATAAAAAATAATCCTAGAAAAATAGACAGTGTGCTCAAAACAATCGAACCCATTTTTAAGGAGATACAATCTACCGATTTCTTAGAACGAAACTAATCGCTGCGAAGCGAGCATCTTGCAAATTACGATCGTTGCCAACCTTCGAAAAATATGCCTTAACTATAATAATAAATGGATTTTGGGTACAAGATTATAATTAGCTGTAAAATAGGAGATTTATTGTTATTTTTTTTCCTTGTAACAAAAAATCCCACTTATTTAGCTTTAAATAAAAAAATAAATAAATAATATGGACTTCAATTATATTTTTGTCTGTTTATGATATTTTTGTAATTATTAGTCTTTCTTACAAATGATAATTTTAATAAATTTCTGCAATTTAATTAGATTAATTTTCTACCCTCTATCAAATGGCACGCACTGATTCGCAGCACTTTTCAACTGAACTATAGTTAAATAATGAGAACGATATTTGTACCAAATTAAGTGAGAGTTCAACTGTCTACAAATTCGAACATGCATAAAGCCCGATTAAACTCTGACACTCTGAATTTCCAGAACATGAAATCATCATTTATACTGGCATCTTAATAAGCCAGTAACAGCAGTTAGATACCAGTGATCAATTTTGGCGAATGGTTATGATACACGATTACGAACCAAAAGATCCAGGTTCGATTCCCGCTTAATCCAATCCACTACAAACTGTATTTTAAACACTTCAAAAAATGTTGAGTCCAGAAATGGTTCAGCGAATTAATTATGAAATTGAAAAATTCATGCAAATTATTGATGGCGAATATTTTACGAATGGTCATTATGTACGCAATATCGGAAAGTCACAAATACTTTTTGAAGATAAGTGTGGATTCAAAGGCTTAATATGATTTCATTGGTTACATTTCTATTATAGGTCCTGGATCCTAGAACATAACAATTGATAGGTCTACCTATTGGAAGTTCTCGAACGAGAATTCAATCTTGCATAAGGGAAATCTGAACCGCAAATGCACATTCCAGGAAAAGACCCCTCATCCCATTGTTGCTGTAGGGACGTACTGGTCACAAGCAGTGAGTTTCTTGTTTCATAAACAACCCTGTGGGTGCCTTCAGTCAGGAGCATTTCGCCTCACTTGTGGTTTTCCGAGGTTCTTTGATGTCTCCATTTTACCGAAAATTTGCAGAAAGTTCCCAATCTACATCTGTCGGCGATTATAGTTCTACAATGGATCAGATAGCAGATTTACAACTATATTCGTAAAATAACGAAAACTCTCTTGAACCTTGAGTGATACTGACTCTTGCTGGAAGCAACGAGCAGCTTATCTCATTGTACATGAGTCAAATTTCTTTCTCATTCAAACTTCCACCGTACAATATTTATTTATTTTCCTTAGTGAGGTTTTTGCAGATATTCAATGCTGTAAAAATATCTCGAATGTGATATGCCTTAAATGGATATAAAGCAATAATTACTGTTCACACATTTAATATTTTTCTATGATTGGACAATTTGATATTCACATAATAAAATGATCTATTGCCGATTAATATGAGAATTCGATGCTGCTAAAGAATGCTTTGTTTTTTAAACAAATTTACTATTTATATTTAAGTCCTTTTAAAAATAACATATATTTTAAACAAAATGCCACTGATAAATTTCCCGACATAAATATTTAAATATATCTTGGATGATGCATAGAAATTATTCCAAATGTGAATATTTTTTTAAATGCGTAACTGAAAATCTAAATATTGACATTAAGTAATCTATCAATGATTTTTATCCATCATTATTAACCTGGTTTGCTATATGGTGAAAAACATAATTTCGTTTACTAAATTTTCTATTTTTATCATAATATTCTCATTTTCAGTGTAAAGTGGATTTCTCCTTAGCGGGATAATGTCCGCATTAAAATTATTTATTTTAAATGATTCTTGTTCTTTTTTTCAATAAACTATTTATTTTTTAAAAATGTTTTTAATTGCAATGCAAATAAATAAATTGCTACTTTAACATAAAGTTTCTTATGTTCTTTGTTAAAAATTGTTTTTGAAAAACACGTAAAAGAAAATAAATGAAATAATTAATTTTGTTGCCTCGAACATACAATAAAAAATGAATTTGCTTTAAAATTGTTTCAAAAAATTGTAATAATACTTGCTGAGTCTTAGTACCTAAAAAAATGGAATAAGAATGAAATTTTTGAAAATGAAGAAATCGATAAAAAAAAGTACACCCACCTTTTGATTGTCAGTCAACTCCATTCCAGTGTGTAATGTCTATATATTATTTTTACTGGACCTTTATTTCAGCGGAAGTTTTAATAAGAGATTAAGATAATAAGATATAACATTTCATAAATTACAAAACATTAATTAGCAAATTAAAAGCATCTTTAAATTGTCAATTTCAAATGCTAAAATAAATGCAATAGAATTATTTTTTTAAATCTAGCATATTTCTTTACTATGTTTTATAGAATTTTTTTTTATAAATTGTGTATAAGTAAAGGTACAGAAAAACGCTTTGTGAATCTCAAAATTATATGGTTATGGCAGTTAGAACAACTTAACACTAACCTAGACATCAAAGGCGACCAAAAAACTGCAAAGGGGTCGAAGGGAGAGCACGTGGCTCGTCTGGATCTTCTCCGTCTAACCGCCGCTTTAAACCGTCCTTACACGACCTGCACTCGTCTTCCCCCCTCGACCCCTCTTGCGATTTTCTGGTCGCCTTTGATGACTAGGTAGTTTACCGACAAATTATCGGTAGAGTCGACGGGCATCAAAGGAAACCAGAAAACCGCAAGAGGGTTCGAAGGGGGAGCACGTGGCTCGTCTGACGGATAGACAGGTCGTGTAACCACGACTTTAGAATATTGATCCGCATTGGCCCCAGGCACCTGCAAAAGCTGTAAACAAGCGTCAGTTTGTAAGGCTTTATAAAGCCCACTGCAATCAGCCATATACTATATGAATTACTCGTCTCAAAAGGGAGTGTGTATATATTTGTAAATAAAGAAGTTATACAAAAAGTCCCGTTCACTGCTCACTTTGAGTCACCAAAGAATTTCAAAATCAAATCAAATTTTAATGCGCGTGTCCCATGCTTTCTGAAAAATGACGTGTGCCATGATCAGATCAAATGCAAACGCCCGGAAAATTTGTCTTTAAGAACAGTGAATTCAAGGAAGTTACTATTGAATGCTAATTTAATCTTTGGTTACGATATCAAAACCCCCACTAAAAAAGCCAAATTGATCAGGCGGAAATTATGCATCGATTTGCAGGACAAGTAATTAACCATCGGATATGTACTGTTGTGTGTTTTAGGAATTCTAAAAATTAAAATGCAAAAACGATTATAAAAAAATTGTAATATGATTGTTAATTTGTTTTTAAGATCCCAAATTTAATATTTTTGTTTTGCATGTATATAGAGAGACTCCCATGACATGCAAATTTACTTAATTATCTAATAGAATAACATATACTATTTGCGATATTTATTATTAATTTAATACTTATTTCTTATAATAATATAAGAACATTTGAGACGTTGAAACGTTTTTGATATAAGTTTCGTAATAACCTCTCGTAAAGTATACAACATCCCTAAATAAAATTCAAATAATTACCGTTGCTGCAAAAAAATTTCATTCTGAAATTTACTTCCACTATTCTTAATGATACGGCCGAATTTCCCGTTTTAGGTAGGTTTGTATTTAAGGCATACTTTTACTTTAATTTTTTTTTGTACTTGCAAATAATAGTTCAGATTATATGAGCGATGATAGACAATTAGAGATAATACTTGATCCCTTGCTCAGAATTAGATAAAAGACTTACAGAAAAAAGACTTCACGAATGCAAATATTTCCATATCTCTCAAAATTCGAAATTTAAGAATACTTTGTTGATAAAGTCGTTAAGATCAACGTATATAAAACATCTAATTGAAATTATTTGTGATCATTAATTTCAGTAAACCAACTAGTTATCACGTATATTTAGTATTATTATTATTGACACTCTGCTCGGCGCGCATTTGGTATTTGTCGATCCGTGTTGGCGCATGCAGAGGGCGCCACCTCTGTATCCAAATCTCAAATGCTACAGGTAAATAATGTTGCGTAAATGCGGCTGAGAACAGCGAAGCGGAAATTAAATTGTGGAGGAAAGCTTTAAAAAACTATAAATGCTATAAAATCCATTGATTCAAATGACGTAATAATTATAATAAATCAATTAATTAATCTGCATTTTCATAAAGTTTCTAAATTAAATCTTTAAAATGTAGATGAAGTCGAAGATGCGTTGAAACGTGAAACTAAATTAAACAATTTATGTATTAAAGGAGACAGGGGCTAATAATGCTTACTGCTTAAAGCTGAAAATTGTTTATATTTACCAATGCGTATATTATTTCGATGTTATTTATAGATGTTAATAAAATAAACATCAAGGCATATGTTCTTTCGTTAAGAGGAGCACACGTTTAAAAATTTGCAAAATTAAATTATAATTTTAAATACTAATAGTACTTTGAAATTACACTAATTTTAAAGAAAAACTAACAAATTCTGAAAGGAATCTTAGGTCTCAATTTGAAAACAAAATGCATCAATATAATAGTTCGAAAACGAGTTGATGATGTAGTTAGAATAGTTCAATGACGAGTGGAAAATTAAATTATAATTTAAAAAGTATTTTGAAATTACACTAATTTTAAAATAAAACTAACAAGTTCAGATACCAAACGTTTATTCACAAATTTAAAATAAGTTCTACACAATGCGTTACATGACAACGTGAATGATTTCGGAATATTTTACATATAAAGGACTTTATTTATTATTGTATTATATATTTAATTTTACTACATAAAGAGCCGATACAGTAATGAGGCCATAAGTGCGACTAGTTTGGAAACATAAAAATAAATTACACACATTATCATACGTGTGGTGAGAACATTTTTAATCCTCATGTGTTTAGAAATGTCCATAATTTCTACTACAAATAAACAAAAAAAAAAAAAAAAAATGATTCTGAAACATTAAATAAATCCGATTTGATGGGGAAATTGCAACTACACAAAACTTTTATGACATTCAGCTGCAGATATAAGATTTCAGCTATCTGTTTTTTTCCCTGAGCGCGCCGAACCATTTCTTATCTAACCCTAGTAATCCGATTAATTCCAAAAAGCAATCATTGCGGAAACAAAAACACGAGAAGCCCACACGTCTGTCTAAATACTTTCTGATGCAAAGTTTCAGCTGGAAAAAATAATTGAGATGTTTGAATCCATTGCCCTTATTTATTAGTTTGCTACATACAATATTAAAGTAGAATTAGCCCACACTCACAATTTCTCTACCAATCGTGCAGAAGTAAAAGGCGAGCAGGGTTCGGCCTTGAGTAACAGGACCCCGCACGAAAACTCTTGTTCTGATTTCCAGTTCAGTGAGCAGCTGCTATTTCCGCATTTATGTTTTTTTTTTTCTCAGCAAATGCAAAATATCGAAAATGTTTTATAATCGGTTGCCTTTTTTTATTTTTTTTTTTGTTATTGAAAGGGAAGGGAAGTATTAAAATACTAGCTATTACCAGCGTCTCAGTTCGCGTGGATAATTTTGATGTATATGTACGAAAAACTATCAGATAATGACAAAATTAAAAAATTAAATCTATCCTAAAAGCGATATATTTAAAAGTATAAACGTATAAGAAAAATGTATAAAATAAATGCAATTTAATAACAAAAATACATTCAACTAACGTAAAAACAATTTATTTACATTGTAATACCCAAAATAAAACAAAACAGCAAATCAAGTTTGGTCAAATCCATTTTATTCATTGATCGAGATCAATAAATTTTTTTTGATAATTATTTAACAAAAAGTAACTAAAATAAAATTTTTCTTCTTTGCCCTCTAAGTAGGAATTGACTTGAAATTTTTTAAATATTACTTATATTTATTGTTCCGTTAAAAATTCACAGTTTGTTATAAAACGTTTTATTTTTCAATTTTTTAATTAAAGACATGGAATTGCATACGAAAGGAATGTATTTAGAACAGGAAATCTGTACAGTATTTAAAAATAAATGAAAGGAATTCCGATCATTCTGAATTTGCTCAGAATGCTTTACTCCCACCCCAAAAAAGAAAGCTTAAATTACTTTATTCAAATAATAATGATAAATTAATAAATTTTCAGAAACTTAAAATATTGCCTTTTAAAATATATTAAAGAATAATTGAAGAGAATAAGAAAAATGAAATTGAATTCGTTACGTAAAAGATATCATCAGTTCTGTTAATTAATAAATAATATAATATTCTTATTTACTTAAAAGATTAAAATAATTTTGCAATCAACACAATTTGTTTTAAACTCTTGACATACTGTGTTGAATGTAATGCAAAATAATAATGTTAAAAATTAAACAAAATTAAATACACCTCTTTGAAAATAACTACGAGTTACAAGTGTTTTTAAACCCAATGATGATAAGACTGCATATATGAATTGATGATTTTGAATAAATTTTTCCTGCATTTTTCTCCTGAACATTTTTAATTCTTATTAATATGTTAATTCTATTTACTGGTTCTTTTTATACTGAGTTTCTGATCTAGTTTTTGATTTTTTTTTTCAAAACAAAAATTATCTTTCTGCTGTTTAGTTAGTTAAAAAAATTACAGAATTAACAAAATTAACAAAATTGTTTCAACGCTAGGATATGCTAGGATACAATTCTGAGATTCTACATATTTCAATTAAGTTACTAAATTTTTCTCTGTCACCTTTTACAGTCAACATGAAACGATCGGACTCTTAGTAAAATATACCAATGTTCAATATCACTTTCGTGAACAGATGTTAGTTTATCAAAACGAATGTCCTTTTCATCCTTAAATCAAATCAAATCATCAATATCAAAAAAATTAATATTTCGCGACTAGATTCTTAATTTTTGTTGTTGTTTTTTAAATCCGTGAGTATTCTTTATTTTCTATGAATATATGCCGCAAATAACATTAAAAATCTTAAAAAAGAGATTTCACAAGAGGTAGACACATTTCCATTAGAGTTTTCGTGCACATCTTTCATGCATAGGATTCTTGAAAGTTAACTGTTATAAAATCGGCCTGTGTTTCGAAATTCGATTATTTATTTATTGTAGAAACAGAGATTAAGAAATAAAATTTAAGAATTTTTTCCTTTCTACTTTGCTGAACAATAAAGGTGTCACATATATATATATGTCCCGCATAAAGGTGCCATATATATTAATTGTATTTATAAACGACAATGTTTACAAGAATTAATAAAACATTATCGGATAACTTCTGTATAACAAACATTAAAAGTACACTGCCATTTTAAACATGGCGGTTTTTATTGGATTTTGGAAATTTGGAGAAAGATCTCGTCTCGTTCAACCTTTTCTTCTAACTTCAAATCAGAATTAGCATTCTTCCTTTCCTAAGAACAATTCTGGTATAATTTTAAAACATAATTTTAATCTAACAAAGTTTAAACAATCTACATTCTTCACAAACTATAATATAAAATATTGGGTAAAAAACAGCCCACAAGGATACTTCATCATTAACGGAACCCTGTTATATGTGTGATGGAAGCTTTATAAGCCAGATAACACCCTCAAGACTGAGTCATCACTTTTGTCTTGTGGTCATATTATCTGATTACTGATTCAAAAGTTGCGAGATTGATCTTACCTATCCCTTAGCAGCATATGTTGTATGGTCCAGGAACCGGAGGATTGCAGGTTCGAGACCTGATTCCACCGAAAAAACAATTCTAAAAAGTAATTTTTTGAAAAAAAAATCAGCACGCTTATTAAAAAAAAAAAAGATAAAAGTGGGAATTTTGCGGAATAATAGAAGAAATTAAATTTATAATTCGAAGTTAATACCCAATTTTTTTTAAATAGATATAAAGACTCAAAATTCGTAACTATGATTTATACTGTAAATAGACATTTTTCTCACTTTTTATAAACTAGACTAACCGCCTTTGGCGACCAACTGGCTCGCATTGCCATATGTTGAGTAATGCATTCTAAAATTTCCAATTAAAAACCTATATACCTTGCTCTCTTTATAACTTATCGGCTAAATATATTTAAACTTCAAACTCCGATAGTCACGTAACTCGTATGATTATAAAAGTCTTAAGATTATTTGTTCATTGTACTGCATATCTCTCTGATTTGCAATCAGCTGTTGCGGAATGATGTGGAAAATATCGGATCTAATACTTATCCCATAACATTATGCTACGATTTCAACATGTGATAAACATCACACTTTCCGCGTTTTAATTTGCAATGAGAGTTAACTTAATCATTCCATATGAGTTTTGACAAAGTAATTGCAAAGCACTGGTATGCTCTTAAAGTATTCTTGCAGGCTAAATTCTACTTTCATTTTGTGAGAAATTAATTGTTGGAAAATACAATTACAGTATTTTTTTAAAAAAAATCATTAAAAATAGAAAATTAATTTATAAGTTAACACATTGTTATCAATGAAAAAAAAGTCATTTTTAAGAGGATTAAAAAAAAAATTTTTGGAAATTATTGCAGAAAATTTCCAAATGTTAGCTTAATTTTTAACTAATTAAAGTTTCAAAAAAAAAAAAAAAAAACTTTCCGTCGAGGTATACTTTTTTATCTACCTATGTAAATACCAAGTGCAGAAGCTCTAGATCATATGATCTGGTGTGTAGTGTCCTAACACATACAGGCACGCATTCATTCATATACGCAAACACATATCCATTTGATTAGAAGCCTTAGATTGATTCCGGGCATCGATTGGCCTAAAATTGATATCTTCTTTAAGATGGTGAGCAGAAAGATCGAAAGGAACACTTTTCATAATAATATTCTTTTATTTTTATAAATCAGTCAGTTTTAATGATTACAATGCAGAAAACATAATACCTCGATACAATATAACACTTAAAACAGCATCTGTATAATTTGCCATATCTTGCACACACACACAAAAAAAAGGGTCCCCGTGGACTGGTGGTAAGTTTTGGGCTTTGCAAAGTTTTTGGTTCGAGACCTCATTCCAACGAAGATTCGCCGTGTAAGTGGGTCTGGTGCACGTGAAATCTGTCGGAGCCATACGTCCTCCCTTTGGCGTGGTGCGGAAGTTTGGAGAGGGAGGTGCTAGCTCAGGTGTCTTCCTCGTCATCTGACCACGGTTCAAAACAACGAGGTTTTGTCCGTCCCAATATAGCCCTAGCGTTGCTTCAAAACGGGACGTTAATATAACTAAACTGAACCTTAAGGTATCCGACTACGTTAAAAACACTGGTTATCGACAACATTGGTGAATGTTTTTTTTAAATTGTTATTTCTCGTATTTCAGGCTTTTCTCTTTCCAAATCAGTTTATCTTTTGTAGGAAAAGAAATGCCTGACCTATCTTCCAGGGTCACCTATTATTCAGCCCAAAATTTGTCTTTCACTTCAATTTTTTCAACACTTTAATGTTCATAAAAATTCTCCACCGTTAACATGCGACCTTAAAAACTAATACAGGTATTTGCATAAAAATTTCAGCGTGTGTTTGAAATAATACGAACAATGAAATGAAGCAAAAGCTTTATTGTGGGTGAAATACTTTTTTATTTACAGGTGCTTTTAGAAAAATTATGTTGTAAATATATAGAAAAAAAATTAATATATGCGCATATTTTTACCCAAAACTTCTCAAAATGTTTCTCAGATTTTGGTTCATTTCATTCAGCCTTATATTCTATAACTTGTGTACAAAGAAAAATTGGATGGCTGCATTACTATTTCGTGTAGAGTGTTAACCGTTTCTGTTTAAATTTCATTAAAATTTACTACGCATTTTTCCTATTTCCCAAAATATATTATATTTTCAAATAATTTGGTTGTATTTATAGTATTTTATATTATTACTGGCAATATATCCAAAAACCAAAGTTTTAAATATTTTTTAAAAAATCCAATTTTTCAAAATTTTTCTTTTGGACATAGTTGGATACCTTAATGTGTGTATGTATGGTTTGTGGTACTAAGAGTAAATAGCATGTTTTATTACCATGGTTCCTGTCTTTCCTTTTTTGTGTCTTCATTATTGATCCAGGAAAGCGTTTTAGATCATCTGATTTCCCATCGTGTTAGTGTACTTATTCCGGAAATTTTGTGGGCCGCGGTGGCCTGGTGGTAAAGTCTCGACTTCGGAATTCGGAACCGAAGGGTTTCAGGTTCGAGACTCAATTCCACCGAAGATCCGTCGTATGAGGGGGTCTCTTGCACGTTAAATCTGTCAGGCCAAACGTCCTTCCGCTGGTGTGGCGTGGTGTGGAGAGGGGGTTGCCAGTTCAGGTGTCGTCCTCGTCACCTGACCTTGGTTCAAAATGACGAGGTCCGTTCCAAAATAGCCCTCGTGTTGCTTTGAAATGGGATGTTAATATAACTAAACTAAACTAATCCTGAAATTTTGTAGCCGATATACTAATACACCCAATACACGTACTAAATAGTGAGACATAAATGTCGTTTATCCAAAAGCTTTATAGAAGTAAATAATTAGGTATTATTTATCAAAACTCATGATTCTCTGTTTCTCCTTTTTTTATGCATATAGAGGGGTTTGGTTTAGGTTTGTTTATATTAACGTCCCGTTTTGAAGCAACACGAGGACTATTTCGGGACGGACCTCGTCATTTTGAACCAAAGTCAGGTGACGAGGACGAAACCTGAACTGGCAACCCCCTCTCCACACCACGCCACACCAGCGGGAGGACGTTTGGCCTGACAGATTTAACGTGCCAGAGACCCCCTCACACGACGGATCTTCGGTGGAATCGAGTCCCGAACCTGAAATCCTCTGGTTCCGAAGCCGAGACCTTACCACCGGGCCACCGTGGCCCCGATAGATAGAGGGGAGAGAAGGCTTAGAAATATAAGATAAAAGATTATAAAAAAAGGCAATTTTTACGTCGCTTACCTTATTTATTCATTCGTTTTGTTTTATTCATATTTCTAATTATCATTGGATATTTTTGTCTATAATTCTAGCCAGCCTTTATTTAGCAAATATATTGAAAAAAAAAATGGTCCTTTATTTGATGGCTTTAAAGGTGAACTGTCGAATGAACCGCCTTTTTCTAACGCACGAATAGTTTTCGACAAGACAGCCCTAGTGACCTATAAGTTCGAACGACAAAATGAGTCATGTTTCTGGAGGCGAAAAATGAGGAAGTTGAAAAAAATTTAAATGCTTTTGGGGACCGTTAACGATGCAATTACTTCTAGAAAGACTGTTGGTTCGGAATCGCTGGAGTGTGGCTGATAACAGGTGGGAGAAATATTGCGAGGGAAAATGTCGGCGATAAGAGAACGTTGCATCAATTAAAAAATGGAACACAATTGTTTGCTGTTACTTACAGAATGTTTAGCAAATCGAATCAGATGATATGTCAGATTTAAAAAATGAAATTTGTTCAAATTACTATGTTTTGCGTTTTTTAGAGCTGCTTGTAGTTTATATACTAAAAACGAAAATTAGACGAATTTCCATTTGTGAATTCTTTCCATTAAATTAATTGGGAAAATTGGTTCGTTATTGTTTGTTTCGCTGTGCACAGAATATTTAATATGAATAAACCAAATTGTAACTTGCTATAAACGAGACTTAAAAACAATCATAAAAAGTAATTTATACAAGCTTACATAAAAGTTGCAAATGGACTAAAATTGTACTATCAAGATAATGAGGTAGTTTGAATATTTATTTAATTAATTAATAATGGATGATTTATACTGCATACATACAAAAAATAAGGAATTATTCAAAAATGCTATAAAAGTTGCAGTAAAATAAGTTGCCCTAAGATCAACTATCTGGTCACATACACTGCATATATAGATATTAGCTCATACAAATAGGCAATTCCGAAACGTATTGGGTCCAAAATCCAATATAAATATAAGAGCATTGGTGGCTTGGTGGTAAGGTCTCGACTTCGGAACTGGAGGGTCTCAGGTTCGAGACTTGATTCCACAGAAAAACTGACGTGTGAGGGGGGTCTCTTGCAGGTTAAATCTGTCTGGCCAAACGTCCTCCCGCTGGTGTGGAGAGGGGAGTGCCAGTTCAGGTGTCGTCCTCGTCATCTGACAGCGGCTCAATATAATGAGGTCCATCCCAAAAGAGCCCTCGTGGTGCTTTAAAATGGGACGTTAATATAACTAAACTAAACTAAAGTGCTGTTGTAGATTAGATGACAAATAAACTTATATTAGGATTGTAAGATGTTCAGTATGTATGCTGAATGGGAGTCATCTGCAAAAGTATTTTTAAGCGAGTATTTAATGTTACTCATCGATAAAAATGATTCTCAGACATAGATGAAAATAGCATGTGCCAGTTTCTTCAAACAGTTAAACGTTTGAATCGAATTCCATGTTCCCAAAATTTCGTTACTGACATTTTTACTTTTATTGCTTGCTTGTTAAACTTTCTGTTTCAATCAATCTTTTTTTCCTTGTTTCAATCAATCTTTTTTTCCTTGTTTCAATCAATCTTTTTTTCCTTGTTTCAATCAATATTTTTTCCCTTGCTTCAATCAATTTGTGAATCCATATTGAAGAAGACTGAAAATCAACCAGTTGCATTTAATCCAAAAACAATCAATATGAACTTTACCAACGAACTTTATTGAACCTTTAGAATAAATATGCATTGTATTTAGAGAGCGCTAATGCTGCTATAACTAAAACACAAATAAATTGAACAAAATCAGAACAAATATTAGTAAAAAATAATAAAAAATGTGGTTTTATGTGATTTATTATGGATTGAAAATTATTTGACTTGCTTTTGTATAAATTCGTATTTTCAATTTGTTATACTAATGTTTTTTCAATTTAGTAAATGTTCTTTCTGAATTCATATATTGATGAATTTGATTTTATGGTCCTACGTTGTCAGGTTTGCTGTGATTTATTTTGTATTGAAATTGATTTGTCTTACTATTATATAAATTTTGTATTTGTGATACAAATATTATGTCTAAAACCTCAATTTTCTAGGATTTTCTGGTCACTAGGGGTCAATTTGTTGGAAGAAAGTCAACCCCCCCCCCCCACAGAAAAAATCCCTGATCTGAATCTCTAACTGATTGTGACCCTTGAGAAAGTCCTCATATCGGATTCGTTATTACTTTTTGATTCCTTGGCTTTAAATGTGTTATTTTTTACAAATATTGTGTTCTAATTTTGTCCAGCTGCATTTAAAATTCTTCGATTTCCAAAAAATCGGTTTGGGACAAATTCAGTTTATCAAATGAAGTCACTTGAAAGCTACAAAATGCCAGCCGTTTTGATTGGCGGCATGCGCAAAATATTGTCTCACGTGTCATCGATAGAACGCGTGCTATTAGTTCGCCATCTCTGCTATAGTCCCTAACAAAAGTTTTATAATCTATTTATTCCTCATGCATAAAAATTGTGAACTTTGGACATGTTGTGGTGGTAAGTTCATAAGCCACGTAACAACTTCCTGACACGAGTGCGCACTTTTGTCTAAGAGTTATTGTTACGCCGCTATGAGCCCCAACGGGGAGAGTTCGAACGTCAAAAAAGCACATTTGTGATCTTCGTGTCTCCCTCTACCGGTAGCAAAAATTGTTATAAGCTTGGCGAGACAAAAACGTTCGTCACCAGTCAAAAACCCTTGGAGACAAAAATACCAGTCAAAATCGTTTGTCTCACTTACACCTCACTGGTAGGGGAGTAATGTGGTGGTAAGTTCATAAGTCAGTTAACATCTTCCGGGCATGAGTGCTCACTTTGGTCTAGAGGTTACGTTACGCTGTTAATGTGTTACGGACCCAACGGTCCCGAGATCGAACCTCAAAAATGCACAATGTTTTTGCACTAAAAGAGAGCTCAGAGTTTTTACTTTTTGAGCTCTGAATACAAAAGCCACTTCATACTATTTGAGAATACGTTTTTAAACTTCTTTCTTTATCGATCGATTGTAATCTTCTGGTGAGAATTCTATTATATGTCAGTATTTAAATTTCAGTCAAGTGAAAAATCAAACCAACTTGAACAAAAAACTTATTTGGTTTTCTCCACAATCTATACTTATAATAAGGCTCAATGTGTATGTGTGTGTGTGTGTTGGAGCTCTACAGGTCAGATCGTTCCATCTACAGTGATAAAATTTGGCACAGGCATACTCTGGAAGTCTGGAATGTGCATCTGAGGTTCTTTTTCGAATTTTAAATTAGAATTAGAACTATTAATTAAAAACAAACTGCAACTCGGAGCAATTTTTTCAAATTTTTAATTAGAATTTGAATTAATTAAAAATTATTAGAAATTTCGAAGTTCTTCCTCTATAACTTTTGAAAATATTGTAGTACAAAATTAAGATTGGAGTATAAAGATTGCCGAACCGGCTGGTCACCCTAGGTGGCTAGTACTATACTAAACAGTACAAAATACTGGAGTGTCGGTTTCTACAGCTAATAATCTGAGTACTCATTAGCTATTAATCTTACTTATTAGGTACAGAATATGAGTACTTATTAGGTACTGATTCTGAGCACTTATTAGCTAATAATCTTATTTATTATGTACAGAAGCTTAGTACTTATTAGCTAATAATCTTACTTATTAGGTACAGAATCTGAGTACTTTTAAGGTATAGAATCTGAGTACTTTTTAGGTACAGAATTTGAGTACTTATTAGCTAATAATCTGAGTACTTATTAGCTACAGAATCTGAGTACTTATTAGCTAATAATCTGAGTACTTATTAGCTACAGAACCTGAGTATTTATTAACTACAGAATCTGAGTATTTATTAGGTGCAGAATCTGAGTACTTATTAGCTAATAATCTGAGTACTTATTAGGTAATCATCTTATTTATTAGGTACAGAATATGAGTATTTATTAGGTACAGATTCTGAGTACTTATTAGCTAATAA
>JAPMOQ010015762.1:1420416-1464057 GCA_026543055.1 Argiope trifasciata | reverse complement strand
AGATTCTGAGTACTTATTAGCTAATAATCTTACTTATTAGGTACAGAAACTTAGTACTTATTAGCTAATAATCTTACTTATTCGGTATAGAATCTGAGTACATACACTGATGAAAAAAAATCCCAACACCAAGAAAAAATTATTGTACTGTAATGAAATTTTAGGAATACATTTGTCTAGGTAACATATTTAATTGATTAAAGTTTCAAGATCACAGGTAGAGCCATTTCAAATGTGAAATGTTGGTATATTAGTAACCAATGTAACCGCCAGAATTTTGAATGCAAGCATGCAAACGTGCATACATTGTGTCGTACAGGTGTCGGATATCAGTTTGTGGGATGGAGTTCCATGCTTGTTGCAATGCAGGGACGGTTAATGCTGGTTGGAGATGACGCTGGAGTTGTCGTCCAATGATGTCCCATACGTGCTCGATTGGAGAAAGATCTGGTGATCTAGCAAGCCAAGGCAACGTGTCGACACTCTGTAGAGCATGTTGGGTTACAACAACGGTATGAGGGCGAGCGTTATCCTGTTGGAAAACACCCCCTTGAATGCTGTTCAGGAATGGCAGCACAACAGGTTGTATCACTAGACCAGAGGTGTCCAAACTACGGCCCGCGGGCCAAACCCGGCCCGCCAAGTGATTTTATCCGGCCCGTGGAGGGTTTTAAAATATAATGATGTTTTCACCCAAACCTTTTCATTTTCATAAAGGTATATCGAAAAACTACGTGGCGAACAAAACGGAGTTGTTGTACTTGACCAAATACAAATGTCTATCGCGCTGTTAAGTTATAAGACTAAATAAAAAAATATATTTCGGTAACTCAAACATAAAAGAAATTTTATACGCATGTGAATTTTGATGATAAGCAGAGTCTTATTGTTTTGTTGTAAATAAAGCATCAGCAATTTTGAGTAGTTCGCTTAAAGAAGCACTTAAGTATAAATAAACAAATATCGTTTTGATTTCGATAACGTTTTCATGGAATTATTGCACGCGCACAGCTTCAAATAGAAATTATTGATCTTCAAGCAAACGAAAAATCAAGGACAAATACAAGGAAGGAAACTTAATAGATTTTTATAAATATTTGGATGCAAAAGAGTTTCCGAATTTGAAGAAATTTGTTCGTAAATTCATTTCAATGTTTGGGACTACTTACGTCTGCGAACAAACTTTTTCTCGAATGAAGTATCTCAAATCAAAATATAGAGCAAATTTATCTGATGATCATTTGCAGTCATTGCTTATGATTGGTGTAACAAATTTTGATCCCAACTATAAAGACATTCTTCAACAACAACAACAAAAAAAAAAAAACAGTTTCATCATTCGCATTAGAAGTTGCTTGAAAATATTTCAATTTATATAAAATAATTATATAATTATACTTTGTGTTTTTAGTATTTTGTATTTTCAAGTTACAATAAAATAGTATTAATTAATAGTATTTAATGCTACTTTACTCATAATGATATTTTTCAATTTGTATATACATGTGGCACGTATAACATGGATCTAATTTCGATCCGGCCCGTGTCGCGAAAAGTTTGGACACCTCTGCACTAGACTGACGTACAAATTTGCAGCCAGAGTGCGTGGGATAACCACGAGAGTGCTCCTGCTGTCATACGAAATTGCTCCCCAAACCATAACTCCAGGAGTAGGCCCTGTGTGTCTAGGCTGCAGACAGGTCACTAGCAGGCGTTCACCTGACCTCCTTCTAACCAACAAACGGCTATCACTGCGACCAAGGCAGAACCGGCTTTTATCAGAAAATTCAACAGATCTCCACTCCATCCTCCAATGAGCTCTAGCTCACTCACGTCGCAAACGGCAGTGGTTAGGAGTCAGTGGAATGCACTGTACAGGGCGTCTGGCTCGGAGCTGTCCTTGAAGTAACCGATATGTAACAGTTCGTTGTGTCACTGTGAGGCCAACTGCAGCTCGAATTTCAGCTGCAGACGCAGTACGATTAGCCACAGCCATACGCCGAATACAACGGTCTTCCCTCTCAGTAGTACCACGTGGCCGCCCGGAACCTGGTCTTCTTGAGGCAGTACCTTCCCTTGACCACTGCCACCAATACTCATGCACAGTAGATACATTACTGCCAAATCTTTCAGCAATATCGTGGAAAGAAAACCCATCTTCCCGTAGCCCTACAACACGACCTCGTTCAAACTCAGTGAGCTGTTGATAATGGCTTCTTCGTCTTCTCAGAGGCATCCTTGACTAACATTAACCCACTACGTCAAATCTCAACTGTAAATAACGATCACGAACCTTACAGCGCTTATTTAAAACAAAACTCATTTGCAAGTTCATAGTGTCGCTACTAGCGCCACACTTACGCGCGTAGCTCGAATTTTGAATTGACGTTATCTTTCAGATGTATAAACACGCCTACCAAATTTCGTTTATCTAGCACAGCTCCTTCCTAGTGTTGGAATTTTTTTCCATCAGTGTACAGAATATGAGTATTTATTATGTACAGAATCTGAGCACTTTTTAGGTACAGAATCTGAGTACTTTTTAGGTACAGAATCTGAGTACTTTTTAGGTACAGAATTTGAGAACTTTTTAGGTACAGAATCTGAGTACATTTTAGGTACAGAATCTGAGTACATTTTAGGTACAGAATCTGAGTACTTATTAGCTAATAATCTGAGTACTTATTAGCTACAGAATCCGAGTACTTATTAACTACAGAATCTGAGTACTTATTAACTACAGAATCTGAGTACTTATTAAGTACAGAATCTGAGTACTTATTAGCTAATAATCTGAGTACTTATTAGCTAATAATCTGGGTACTTATTAACTAATAATCTGGGTACTTATTAGCTAATGATCTGAGTAGACCCCTGCCAAGATCGTGGCGGAGGTCTAATATTGTGTTTATAAATGATGATACTCATTGATGACATTCAAATAAGGGTTAAAGCTAATTCTAAATACCTTAACTACTAATCAGATCCATACATCACACTAACTTTTCAAAATCAGTTTAACACGTTCACTGCCACTACCCTCGCCTGATATCAGGACCATCTATCTAATGAGATGATCCCAATGGCATGGATGATTTGGTCCTAGAAAAGAATGTAATCTACGATATATCTAGTATTTGGTAGTCAACGTGTTAAGCAGCAAAAGTAGTTGTGGGTTATTTGACTAATATGCAACATCCTCTAGCTTAAAAATTATTTGATGGGAAAAAAAACTCAAATGAATTTATCTTATCCAAATCTATTTCCTTCATTTGTATAGAAAATGTGTGTTTTTGTTATTAAACTGTATTTATGTTATACATTTTTTGTATATGTTCATATTTTTAAATGCATCGTTTTTAGGTTTAATTTTTTTTATTTGTCATTATTTGATAGTTTATCACACATATAGATCAAAACTTCCACGCTAACAGAGTCGCGGGTCATAGCTAGTAAATAATATATTTCTACAGCCACAGGTATTGATAATTTTATTGTGCAGTAATAAGTTTCGTGATAAAAATCAAAATTATTTTTTGATAGAATGTATAAGCTTAGATATATCATCCAAATTCTTAAAAGAATGCGTTAATTAACGGAACCTAGACCGGAAATTAGATTCAATAGAGAAATTTTTCCTTTTTTTAAGAAATCATGAACATAGAGTTTTACTTAAAAGATTAAAGTTTCCGATTACGTTCGAAGGAAAATATTTGAAAAATTGAATTTTTTAAACACCACTTAAAACAATGTTTTTTATATGTATTGTCAATTATAATACAAAATACTATTAATACAACAAAATTATTTGAAAATGTAATATATTTTCAGAAATAAGAAAATTTTTAATAAATTTTTATGAAATCTAACCAAAACGGTTAACACTTTACACAAAATGGTAATGCCGCAATTCTATTCTTCTTCGTACACGAGTTATAGAATACAATGATGAACGAAGTGAACCAAAATCTGAGAAAAATCCTGAGATGAGAAGAAGTTATGGGTAAAAAGATACTTATAGATGCATTTTTTTCCACTAAATCACAACTTAATTCTTCTAAAAACCCCTATAAAAGAAAAAGTATTTCACCCACAATAAAACTTTTGATTCATTTCATTGCCCATATTATTTTAATCACACGCTGAGATTTTTATGTAAATACCTCTATTAGTTTTTGAGATATCATATTAACGATGGAGAATTTTTATGATGATCAAAGTCTTGAGAATATTGAAATGAAAGACAAATTTTAGCTGTAAAAATATGTGGCCCTGAAGGATAGGTCAGGCCTCCTTTTTCCTAAAAGGGATAAACCGTTTTGGACAGAGGGAAGTCTGAACTACAAGAAATAACATACAAAAACATTCCCCAATGTGGTCGATAACCAGTGTTTTTAACGTAGTCGGATATCTAAATCTAATCCTTATACCTTAACCTACCTTGAATTAAACCTTAAATTAAAATTAAACGAAATTCCCGAAAATCCAACTGATTTTCAAAGTCGGTTAATAATAAATTAATTTTCCATGATTGAAACATTGAAATTATATCAAATTACAGATCGATTTCATTTTTATTTTACAGGAACTCGAAATATATTCTTTGTAGTAAATTTCAGGCTAATCATTTTAGAATATTCAATCCGTTCACTGGTTGAGGTTAGTGTGCCAGTTAAAAAAATCTTTTTTTAGAGATTCAAAAAGAAAGAGAAAAGTACAGAAATGAAAAAAATTGCTTTTAACATAAACAGAAAAAGAAATAAATTCTTTTTAAAAAATTTTATTTAAGACTGGTATCTCATGAATAAAATTATCACAAATTATTCTGATAAACAGTCTGCAAAATTTTCTGCATAAGAATTACAGATAACAACATTACCTAGTTGAACGAATTAAACTACTTTTTTCTTTTTGTTATTTTTTTTTCGAAATCTTTTTTTTTCCCTTTTCTTATTTCTTGAATTTTGTCAAACGGTAGAAATTATTATTATTATTTTTTTATTTCTTCAGTCTTTAAGTTTCTGCCCCAGTTAACAGGCCCACTGCGCATGTCCGTGTGTTCCGTTCACTGCACTTTTCGAACATTTTTCCCGCTTCAGAAGACAAAGCGAAGTGTTCTTCTCGGAGACGGATCGTTTATCGTACTTCTGTGGATAAAATGAGAATTTGAAGAAAAAAAAATTACTAATTTTTTTTCTTAAATTAATTAATTTTTTGTTTAATTAATTAACTTTGTTGTGCGTATTTTTTCAAGATGTCGGTTGAAGTGAAAGAAGCAAAACCTACAAGATTTCAAAAACTGAAAAAGAAGTAAGTAAATTTGTTACGAAATGATTTATTAGTTGGGTATGAGATAGTTTAAATGCGTGGTTTATTAACTTTATATTTTACCTTTTCTAAGTCTTCTCATATATGTATCTATTCATTTTTCTGGTACATATCTATTTTATCCATAAATGTGTTATTATTAATTTCTTTTTATATACCTTCAAACACACTACGATTGATTCAAACTTTTAAAAATAAAACATAGAAAAATATTTCTCTAGTGGGATTGAAGTATTATATCATTAAGATATTTTAGTTATTGATTATTTTTCTAATTGTTTATTTTTTACTAAGAGAAATTTACAAAGAAAATATACTGTAATCATTAAAAAATTCGACTTCAAGTTATTGCTGACACGTTGTAGATCTTCCTAAGTCTGAAAGACACATTTCTATCATTACGACTTTTTATCCCTTTATTTATCTATCTATGACCACCGTTATTTAAAAACGTTTTCAGCTAGAAAGATTATTTTGGATATAGCCATGCATTTGAAAATTTATTAAATTCAGTACGAATTTTATCAAATGAAGTCTCGCCGTCTGGTAGTGGTATGATAGTAAGATAACTCAATCATATAAACATCGAGTTAAAAGAAATTTAGTTTACAAATTTATGATCAGTATTGCAGATTATTTTAGATTATGCACCAAATTCCTCGGTTCGATGACTATTTGTATGTCTGTTTATGTATACGAATATGATCACGATAGTACAACAACTGCATGGCATGAGCCAGATATGCATGAATATGCCTTTTTTGTCATAACAATTTGTCTGTTAATATTTAAACCCAAAGTGGGACTATAATTGGTTCTTTTCATTATATTTCGAAAAACAATAAGTATATTTATATACTTGAGCTGGCAACTGATCTCTCAAAATTTTCTGACATCGCGGTGGCCTGGTGGTAAGGTCTCGGCTTTGGTATCAGAGGATTGCAGGTTCGATGCCCGATTCCACCGTGTAAGCGGGTCTGGTGTAATATCGGGGTTATGTGTAATAACTAATGGTCGGGGCCAAATATCTTCCCGCTGGTATAGTGTGGAAGTTTGGAGAGGAGGGGATTATTGCATACTTGCAATAATATTTTAAGAATTTAAATTAAGCTTAATTTTATATCCCAATTTTTAGCTAAATTTAGTCCCATATTAACTTCATTTTGAAATGTTTTCTTATTTCCTGATCCAATTCCACTTTTTCTATCTAACCCATTTATGCCTAAGGTTAAAAAAATGGAATTTTTGTATGAAATTTCTACAATAATTTCTTTAATGTAATTTCTTAATAACTTTTATATGAGGGGTGTTTCAAAAAATGGAACAGTAATGAGTTAACACTAATGAGTTAATTAATTTAACAGAAGCTTTGTAAACTTGTTGAATCGGCTAAAAAACCTCACGTTCCCACACTTCGAGGGAAGGAACAAAATACTACTGACTTAACAAATTCGTTTTTAATAAATTCCTCGTGTTTCCCTTGCCTGGTTCACGCACGTGTAGAGAAAATCCCTATATAAATATCATTGTATCAGCAATATGAAGGAATATTTTCCCTATCAATATTTCATGTTATATAAGACCAAGGATAAAATGTTCCACCTTTTTCCCTCTGTGTCGTTCTGCGTTATGTGTGAGTCCATCGCTCTTGCTTGTACATAATGCGTGCCATCCCTGGGCGAAATAAAACGATGTCAAAGAATCGAAAGTCTTTTCACTGTGTTCTAAATTGCCTTCTGAGTTTTAAAAAAATTAGATGCTTAAATATATACAGACGAAATAATTCAAAAAGGCAAAGACTTAAAAAAAAGGAGTAAAAGTTGGTACATAATGTTCTGACTGCAATTGTAACCCACACGCACGCACGCACACGCACACTCACGCACGCACACACACGCACATATGGGTGGTAAATTAATTAATAAAACAAGCCAAGCAAAAAGGAGCACAACCGAATCAAAACAATGTTCTGATTCGGTTTTCGATGTTTAATTCCGAATTAAATTTTAATTTTAATTTTCGACCTAATTAGTTTCGTTTTAATTTTTGTTGATTCTTTCGCTTATATATATATATATATTTGTTTTTTTGGTACCATACATTAATTGCAACCCAGCAATACATCGAGAAAAATATTTTAAAATTTGCTTGGTTAAATAATAGGTTTCTTGAAATAGACATTAATTATTAAATACCACCCGATTAATCTATACGTATAATAAAGCTCAAAGAGTGTGTGTATTGGCGCTCTACAGGCCAGGCCACTCTACCTACAGCTACCAAATTTGCGCACTTTGGAGGTAGAGAATGTGCACCTAAGGTCCCTTTTTTGGATTTTCAATTAGAATTTTAATAATTAATTAAAAACTAACTTTCCCGCTCAAAACTGTTTTCGTTTCCTCATCGCCAAATAAGTAGGACTTTAGTTTTCCCTCATTTCGCTAATGAGATTAAGCTTACTATTTTTTCGACCGATAATTTCAAACTATTCTGTTACATGCACTTAAAATCAAACATTGCTGTTTAATTGATCTTTTAGATTCCTCCTAAAGTACTTTTGTATTAAAACAGATTAAAGGAAATTAAAAAATTTTAATCTGCGCAGAGTTATCCAGACTGACTTAGAAAATTCATGCATTTGTGTTATCATTATTGACAGTGAAAATTTGAGCATGTACATTGTGTTCTGATTCTAGAGAAGTTACATAAAATATTTAATTGTTAAAACTTTAATGGCCATTAAGATTGACGACCGGCTGGTCGCCAATGGCGGCTGGTAATACATAATTAGCAGTTTTCTTATTTGTGTGAAAAATGCAACTATAAGAATGAAGTATACTAGTAGAATGCAAGTATAAGAATGTATGCAGGACTCCAGAAATAAAAATTGTAATACTCATGGCTTTCGCAGTTTTACACTGCATGGCCTAAGGAAGAAGAAATAAACTATGCCACAAAGTTTATGAGAGACCCTTCCCCACTTTTTGCAAAAGAGTAAAAAGAAAATTAATAATGCAGTGACCTTACTCCGTTGAGCATCATTAAGCCATTTGGCCATTTATTGCCTTTTATAAGCTTCAGATGAAGGTTTCGATGAACAACAGTGAGTGATTGCAAATCTTTTTTTAAAATGTTCTTTGATAAACGTTTGCAGAAAACCAATACAAGTCAAAAGTGGAATTAGAATTACTTTTAAGTAGGGAACTTAGAAAAATGTCAAATTGATCATTGTATTAATAACTCTACCATAAAAAAAAACTCCAATTATGAAAAACATATTAGTAAAGGGGATTTTTATTTTTATTGCAGAATTATTATAATAGGATTTGTGTCACTGGGATATTGTTTAATTCATAATCCAGCCAACTGGTACATTTTAATTGCTTTGTTGAAATTTCATCGGAAAGAATAAACAAAACTTTTTAATACTAATTTTCCTAGATTTATGCAGCTGCTCAAAATTCGTGCATTTTTTTTTTTCGTAAAAAATATATATAGTCATGCATTCTTAGCTTAAACAAACAAAAGTAAACTACAGCATGTTAAATTAAAGACATTTCCAACATTCAGTACATTTTATTATGAGGAGAAATTTTAAGATATGTTTTTCTTCGCTTAATAAGCGAGTTACAAAAATGTGACATTTTTATCGACCTATAAATAAATATTGTTATGCATCTAATTATTTAATTTAGACGGGAATGTTACTTTTTTTTAAAACTTTATTTTTGATGAATGCTTATTTATATTCGCGAACCGCGATGGGCTGATGATAAGGTTACAGGTTCAAAAGCCGATTTCACCGAAGAACCGTCGTGTAAGAACCATAATACTAAATCCACCGAAGAACAGTAATACTAGCATCCCCCATCGTTGGGCCAAGCATCCTCCCGCTGGTGTGGAAGTTTGGAAAGGGAGCACCAGCTTAGGTATTGACTTCGCCAGCTGATGAAGGCTCATGATCATGAGGCTATTTGGAAATGACCTCATGAAAATCACGAGGTCAGTTCCAAAGTAGCCCTAGTGTTGCTTCAAAAAAGGGGGACATTATTATAACTAAACTGAGATCGCATTTTAGAAGACGATTGGGAGATATGAAGAGAAACTTCTCATCTATATAAATAAAAATGAATGTTTATCTGTAAGTCTCTTATGCCTTCCTGAACCGTTCATCCGATTGCGATGAAACTTACTGTTTATACCTACGGGATGGCTATAGAGACAGTACAATGATCTAAAAAAAATTTTTTTAAATCTCCACCGCATCTATTGACCAAGGATTCATCTCCAAATCACTCGCCGATGAGACAACAGATAGAGGAAAAAAGCTAAATCCAAGTTAAAGGTTAATATTCTGTAGTTATAGTAAGTAAATATCGTGCAAGTCATTCTCAAAAGGTAACAACTTTATTACAGATTATGCGAGAAAGTCTTGGGGAGACCAACCCTGGGCATTTTAAATTTTAATTAAATTTTAGCATTTTTCGCAGTAACTACCAAAAATATTGTAGTACAAATAAATTTCCACCATCTTAATTTTCAGAAATTATCTTTTCTACTATATTAACGATTTCATGGTATAAATATATGTTCTAGGTTGAATCAGTTTTAAAAGAAAATATTTTAATCACATTTTCTAACATTAAACTTGAGAATTTCAAACGAATACTAAACGAATTACGAGATACAATAAATAGTTTCTTCCATTGCCGTTCTGAAAGAACACCAAGTTTTCCAATTCTGAAAGAATACACAAATCTAATATATAAAAATGAATATTTGTTTGTTCGTATTTTATATACTGTCGTACCGTTCATTTTATTTCAATAAAACTTTGCCAAGATATTGATTGATTGCACTTAATATTATTTTTTTCGGCGGCAGCAACGCGCCGGGTACCAGCTAGTTTTTTAATAAAATTACTATTATCCTTTGTATTACGCCGAAATACACACATAATTAAAACACTAGAATGTTATTTTCTATTAAAGAATCAAATTTCAGATAATGTTTTGCATTAGGTCCTAAGTTTATAATTTAATATCTTTGTGCTTTTGGCCTATTTTTCAAAAATTCAAACCGCACAATCGAATACTATCAAGTTTGCTTTGACTACTTTTCATAATTCAAACTCCGAGGTAATTAGCGCACAAATATTAACGAAAAACATTTCCACCAAGAATTTTTCGGTGTTAAATTTTGGAAATGATTAATCAAGTTTTTGAATTTTGTATTGATATTTAAATTCATTATTAACAAAATTGTACGCTTTTTTTTTTCGCTACATTCACTTTAAAACAACTTAATTTTTTCCCCATAAATCCTTTTCCGAGCGAAAAGGCTTAGTTCTTCTTCTCTCTCCAATTTACCTCCACTTTTTTTGTTACTTATGGCACTTTTACAAGCCAGCTGACAGAAAGCTGTCAGCGATTTAAGCCGAATTGAGCCTCCCTTGTTTTTTCAGCAGCGCCAATTAGGGCCAAAAGTACGATTTGACTACTTTCATGCTCTACATTCGCTTGCACAACTCCTTTTTACGGGGGAGCACATTCATACAACACACAGAAGAATAACCATGCTAGAACCCGAGTCACCTAGATCACGGGGAAATATGTCAGAACGCCGACCCTCGACTTCCTTATTTCGTTTAAGTAAATTTCTTGCCTATATATTGTGGTGTTCCAAAAGTTTCTTTCTCATTGCTTTATAAATGACCTTATCTGGTCGTGCTTGTCTAAACATGTGGTAACAGCCACTAGACATTAGCGTACGTTTTTGTCGAATGGTTGAGTCACTGGATTTCAAAACCAAAAAGAGTTCTGAAGGAGTTTAATTTTAATTGCTTTTTTACTTAAGCTTGCTATTACTAATCGAAGAATCTTCAATACCTGATTTCCCTTTTATATTCATAATCCCAACGCTTATAAAACTATAGAAGGAATTTATAGCAATGTTTTCAGCTTAACAAATCCATTTCTGAATTCAGTAAAACAGGCGCATTTTTTAAAAGCATTGAATTGACACAGCTGACTGAGCTTTCTATCATATAATTCTAACAAATCAAGGTAAAGTCACAGTTATAAAAAATTGTGACAATTTTAATGTTTGAGTTCTTGTGGTTGATCTATTGAGAGAAAGAAAAACAGATCAACTTTGGAATTTATATTTACAAAAGACAGAGCTTCGAATACAGCAGAAGAATTTCAGGAAATTTTATTAAAACACTCAATGAATTGTTCTTAATGTATTAATGCACTTATTATACAAAATTTATCTCTCTGTATCGAGAGGGGAAAAAACTCTTAATGGAATTTCGTAAAATGTAACTTTCGGGGAATTCTTTTAAATAATATGATAATGCTTTTCACTTCGATGATTAAATAATACGTTGAACTGCAGAGGTTTCCGCGAAATGCATATCAAATGAGTTTAAGTTTTCCGCATTCATTTTTTTTCATTTTCAGGTAATTAAACTTTCCTTAAAGTGAGCATTAGGATAATCTCAGATTAATTATTTTTTAGGTTTGCTAATATAGCTTACATTCCCTTCTTTTCATTTTCAAGCCGTGCAGTTTTTGTTATTTCTTTACAATTTTGTAGAGCCAAAAGCACTGATTCACCATATTTTTTATTTCCCTTTTTATAATAAAAAGATTCTTAAGAAAAATTGGTTACATTTACAAATAGAAAAATTGTAAAACACCTTAAAATAAAGAAAATGCTTAAAGATTTCTTAATAAATAGTTTTTAAAAGATCGAAATATGTATTTAAAATCTATCTTTGTAAAACACTAATAAGTGGTTATTAAAAAAAAACAGTTTACTAAGCAAAGGAAAAATGCTTTAAAATTAACAGGATACAAAAGGTAATTAAGATACATATACTTCTCTACCTAATCACCAAATCTGTTGAGGCCTTTATCACACCTCTGGACCGATTTGTTGAACCCGTCTTAATAGTAATAAAGTACTTGACTATTGAGCCAGTTCTCGGTACTTTTCTGATCACTGTCTGTTTCGCATAAGTGTTTCTTCAATGCCGTGAAAAGGTAATAGCCACTAGGAGCCAAATCGGGGCTGTATGGGGGGAGGATTCCAGATCTCGCATCTATATGTTTCCAGCAATTTTTCTGTCCGCTTTAAAAGAACAACACCATTTCGCCACCTGTTTTCTACTCATTGCTTCGCTTCCTCTTACACTTCTATGATTTGTCTGAGAATGTCCGATAGAGACACATTTTTGGCCCATATAAATCGTATCGTGCCTCTCGCTTCTGTACGAGACCACTTCTCTAGACTTCTTGCCATTACTATCACTGTTTCAGGTCTAAATACTAACATTATCTGCTCCAACTACCTGTTTAAAGGCCTTATCACACGGCGAAATTTCGCCAGCACTTCCCGTCAGAAATTTTCCGTTTCTACCCTCAGAACCGGACAAGCAGGTTTCATAATAGACAACTTTTCCTAACCAGCTAGAAAATGCCATCGATAGTGGCTAAAATATCGTCCGCAAACAAAATTCAACCAATCATGTAAAACTTTAATGTGACGTCACTTTCGTTGTCGTTTGCTGATGGAAAGTGCCGACGATATTTCGCTGTGTGATAAGGCCTTAAGCCAGCTAGTGCCAATTGTCTCCAATTTGGGTAACAATATTCTCATCCACAATTTCTATTTTCCAAATACTGCTGATTGTAATTTTTTGGGGGAGTGGAGGGAGATCATACCACGTATGTGGCATAGAAATCAATCATTATTTATTGTCGAATGGCAACTATTAAATGTAAACAAATTCAGATATAACATTTTTTTAAACGGATTCGTCAATTTTTTTTAAATAATTGTTCTAAATTCACCATTTTGCTAATTAATGGAGCTCTAAAAGATTATTAGAAATTCTCTGTTTTTCAAAAATTCCATTCAATCAGACAAAACCAAATGTAAAAGAAAGCAAGGGGTAGGTGTCAGACATTAAATTCAATCTTGCTCGAAAATGGTCTAACCGTTGCCAAACGGGTAATCGATATGACATAGTTATGGAAATTAATGACCAAAATATTATTCTCTCACAAAAATGGATTTTGCACTTCCTTAAGTCTCAAAAAATTCCTTTTTACTGCTATTAACTTCATTTTTTAAACCTTTTTTTTATTTCTTTTTATCAATTCTTTAAACTGAATTTGATTTTAAATTTGTACAAATAATTTCAATATTATTATTGAATTCAAACTCATTCATAACAAAACATTCAATCGCATGTTTTTGCCGATGTTAAAATTTATAAAAAAAAAGCTGCTTTCTGTAAATATTAATTTTGAAATAGGATTTTTGCTTCAATCCTTATTTCGTAGTATATATTTTTTAGTTTGTATCATCACATAGAAATCATTCGAAAATCATTCATTTAGAAAATCTAAATCTTTTTTTCTGATTTCGATGTGATTTCGGATACTTTATATAGACTAGCTGTGAATTATAGTGAATTATTTTTGATACACCCATCTGTGAATTTCTTACCATCGCAAGTGATTATAGCTGTGTGCAACAAAATTACAATCACTGTAATCTTTGGCAGCAGTAGCCTGGCGGTAAGGTCTCGGCTTTGGAACCGGAGGGTCTCAAGTTCGAAACTTTGATTTCACCAAAGAATGATTATATAAGCTGGTTTGGTGCCCTTTAAATCAGTAGAGGTCAAATTTGTTCCTCTTATAGAGAGGCACAGGAGTTTGGAGAAGAAAGTGCCTGCTCAGATGTCGTTCCTAACCATCTGACCGTGATTAAAAATTGCGAATATGTAATGTGGTGAAAAACTTATAAGCCAGATAACAACTTATGGACACGAGTGTACACTTTGGTCTAGGAGTTATGTTAAGGCCTTATCATACGGCGAAATATCCACAGAAATTTCGTCAGCAATTTTCCGTTTCTATCCACGAGCAAATTTTTTGTCATCGTGAGCTTTTTTTAACCAGTTTGAAAATGCTGTCGATAGTGACGGAAATATTGTTTGCAAACGAAATTCAACCAATTATGTGAAATTTCGATAGTAAAGTCACTTTTGTCATCGTTTGCTGATGGAAGTGCTGATGATGTTTTGCCATGTGATAAGGCCTTTACGCGGCTACGGACCTTATGATTTCGAGATAGAAGCTCGAAAATGCACAATTTTTTGCATGTTTTAGTAGTTTTATTAGAGAAAAAAAAAAAGAACATCACAACAAAATGGAGGACAAACTGCAATTGAATTGCATGTGCTGTCGAGTTTGTCGTAAAACTGTGATGTCATCTGAATTAATTTTACCATTAAAACCTTTATTAAGATCAAAATTGCCTCGAAATGTTTGAATAAAATCTATTTATTCATTAAAGTGCATAGCACCAACTGTGTATCGGTTCATTTGCTCACTATTCTTCTGTTGAATATACTGTTAAGTAATATGATATTTGCGTTTACGTTTACTGAGTCACAGTGTTGTCAAATTTATTTCATTCCAAAGAAAAATCAGTCAGAGTGGTTTCCTAAACTTTTTTGCACATTCCCAGAAAAGTATACTAATTCTTGTCTCTCCTTTGAATAAAAAATATGCACTTATCTTCAGATTCCAATATGAGCCATTTGTGCTTCGCAGTATACTAAAAAACACTGAAATGCCTTTTCTACGTCTTCTTTTTTGAAAGATTGAAACAAAAATTTGACAATAAACTAAAATTTTAGTAATAACATCATATACCAAATTTCAGTTATCAAAATCTGCGTTTTTTAAATTATCGCTTGGATGAAGTTAGATGAGATTAAGATCGTGTTAGCCTAGTAGCACATAAATACTGTACAATATTAGCAATATTATATTGTTGAATATTGATTAACATTATACTATATTCTGCTACAAGCTGCGTCAAAGTCAAAGAAAACACTCTTTAATCTCCTTAAACTCTTCATCTGTTTTTGACTCCCAAGACAAAATGACTCGAATCTTTCCCTGGCAGCGGTTTCCTGGTGGTAAAATCTCGGCTTCGGAACCAGGTTCGGTTGCACATTCGAGGTCCAATTCCACCGAAGAACCGCCTTGTAAGCGGGTCCGGTCCGCATTAAATCCGTTGGGGATAAATGTTCTTCCCCTGGTGTGGTGTGGAAGTTTGGAGAGAAGGGTGCCAACTCAGGTGTCTTCCTCGTCCTCTGACAACGTTTCAAAATTATGAGGTCCGTCACCAAATCGCCCAAAGGTTGCTTCAAAACGGGAGTTTAATATAACTGAACTAAACTAAAGACTTGAATCTCCCAGATTTAGAAAGATGCAGAAATTATAAGAACATTCCAGAACAGAGGGGAAGTAATAAGAAGTAAATCAATGACAAAACTATTTTTAGGCAACTTGCCTGCAGTCAAATACAAAATTGCGACACATCGCTTTCAGTTCAAAACATTCTACAACTGAGCCATTCTGTCCTCGCCATTGTAGTGTAAGTTTCGGTAAAATATGCAAACAAATGTAAAGATTGGTAGATGGTTCATTTGTTGATAAATTTTATTCAAAATCCATTACGTATCTACGATCTTGATGATAAATAAGCATAATATAATTCATCTATATACCTTTATAAATTTTGTAATTATTGTATATGCTTGTGCTCGAATAGACAGATAAGCGTCATGCGATGTAGTTTAGTTAAATTAAGATCCCGTTTTGATGCAACATTAGGGCTATTTTGAGACGGACCTCGTCATTTTGAACAGCGGTCAGATGACGTAGACAACATCTGAGCTGGCACCACCTCTCCAAACTTCCACATCACACCAGCAGGAAGACATTTGACCCCGATGGTCAAATACTAGATCCATTTACATGTCGGTTTTTTGGTGGAATCGGGTTTTGAACTTGCAACCCTCTGGTCCTGAAGCCGAGTCCTTACCACCAGGCCATCGCGGCCTAATCGTCATGGGGAGTGAATTCATTCAGAAATTGATAGAAATCTACAATTCAATGTGAAAACTAAGTACCAAATTTCATTCATCTAGCTCAATGAAATTTTGGATTATCGCGTTTACAGACAGACAAAAATAATTATAAAACTATCTTTTTCTGATTTAGGAAAACGTGAAGAATCATCAAAAGCTGATGGGTGAATTTTTCGACAACTGTAATATTTTTTAGCTATATATTTCGTAAAAAGAGAAAGCAATGACGTTTGTAATATTATAAAATGGGTATCAAATTTTAACAATGAAAAATAAACAAATTCAAAAGATATATAGATTAGTAAAAAATAAGTACAATTTCGGGGGATTTATTTTACTTTTTAATATAAATATGTGGATTTTGTTTTTAGAGTCTATTTATAGAAAATATTTATTACATATTAAAATCAAAGTTTTTTCTGTGATATTTCACATTCTTCTCTCCACCTCACACCTCACTTTGAGGGGGGAGGGGGAAGATTGCAATATACAGTTCAATCAAGAATACAAGGATTATTCGTCTGCAATATTGATTCTGTAAGAAAGAGTTCTATTTATTCTGACAACATTTAATAATAGTCTGAAATTAATTTGTTATTGCTTTAAAACGGTGAAATTATTAAAGTATACAGTCCAATCAAGAATATAAGGATAATTCGTCTTCGATTTGAACACTGAAAAGAGCTCTATTCGAAGAGTTCTATTTTTATTAACAACATTTAATAATAGTTTGAAATCAATTTGTTATTAGTTCAAAACAATGAAATTATTAAAGAATGCAAACTGAATGATATTTAATATTTACTTCGAAGAAATTCTTGTCCAAGATAATTAGGATTCATTTACGACAGTGGAAAAAAAAGTTTTCTTCTGATTTTGGATTCAAAAATATCATGTAATCCTT
This sequence comes from Argiope trifasciata, assembly GCA_026543055.1. Taxonomy (NCBI): domain Eukaryota; kingdom Metazoa; phylum Arthropoda; class Arachnida; order Araneae; family Araneidae; genus Argiope; species Argiope trifasciata. Next base: position 1,446,865 of record JAPMOQ010015762.1, on the reverse strand, counting down.
AAATTTTTGAATAAATAAATAAATAAGTAAAATAAAAAAATTACTGATTGATAAGTTTATGTTTGATATTTACATAAGTCTTCATTAAAACTACGCCATACGCTGAAACTACTCCTACAATGTGAGTAACCTCCGAGGTGTAATTTACTCTAATATGAAATGACTTTAACAATTAGAAAATGGTTATCAGTTTTTAATCTGCATTTCTTCTTTAGGGTCAAGATTTCAAAACTGACCAAAAGTGACAGCAAGAAATCACAAAAAGAAGTAGATAAGTTAAACAGGAATTGTCATAATGTAAGTTGCAATCTTTTTTATTTGTGTGTGTGTATATTTATATACCTTTCTTCCATGAAATTTTCTGTTTTTCCTTTGAAAAATAAATAAATTAAATTAAAATGACTTCAATCAACATGAAAACAAAATCCTGCATTCAGTTTCAAAGGCTGTTTAGAATGGATCTTAGGTTGCTTTACTTTTTTAATAGAAATTTTCTAATACATTACGTTTCAAAACAAGATTTATATTTAATGCAAAATTTGAATATTAATTTTTTTAGCCTTCTTTTATTTTCGAATATCAATTAAGAATTAAAAATTGAGGGTTTTCCCCCCCCCATCTACCAGGGCTACTTAATTGGTTGTATAATTATTTCTGCTTTTTAAGTAAAAATAAAATCTTCAATTTTGCTGTGTTGAATATCTTGTGCTTGGTTGCTGACCCGAAACCATTATAAAAATGACAATTTGTGGACGTAGTGTTGGCTGGAATGTACCAATGTGGAGGTTAAATTTCACCAAGGATCGAACCTGTGATACTTGGATTTGAAGTCGTGTAACTTAACCATTCGATAAAAGTTTTCGCTAGTTAAGATATCATCACAGTATATAGTGGTGATATCTGAATAAGCCAGTAACGGCTACCACAGGTTCGATTCATGGAATTCAACCTCCACATTGGCACATTCCATCCAACACTACGTCCACAAATTGTTTTTGTTAATCTTACTGTTTTTAAATCAACAATATCATGTTTTTTTAATATCTTAATAGAAATCTATGTCATAATTCCTTTTCTTCAGCGTTGTTAACTTATCAGTTTATGAATTCGTCATTTAATGAGCTCTTAAAGTTATTATTATCATTTTCAAAATAAGGGAAAGATTTTTAGATAGGAAACATTCTTTTCAACATCATTTCCTGTTTAAAGGAAATAAATTCCTGCTTCATATTATAATACTTGAAAAATTCTATCACTATGATTTTAAAGACAGATTTTTACGTGAACTAAGATATGATATACATGTATAAAAAGCAACCTCGTTACTTTTCATCAAACATGAAACCATGCTTTCACAAATTGAATAAATTGTCATTCTACCCATATTGCAGAATTTTCTATTGACGCGAAATTTTTAACTATACATGGTAATTCGGATAAAGTAATGATGAATCACCCGTAATTTAGATAATCGAATTACAAACATCTAATAGCAAGACACTCATAAAGATAGTGCTGTGGTGACATCTTAATAAGCTAGTAAATGCCACTAAACATTGGTGCTCACTTTTGTATAGTGGATAAGTTACTCGGCTGCAAATTAGAAGATCGCAGGTTCGATCCTTGGCGGAATTCAACCTATACATTGGCACAATTCCACCAACACTTACTCCAAATTAGTCACCGCGGACGTGATGAATTATCAAACAGCTGTCGTGGTGCCATCTACCAGCAGCAAACTCAACTAAAGCGAAGTCGTCAAACTCACTTGACGCAGCAGCAGCAACAACTCTCCATCAGCAACACAAAGTCGTCAAACTCACTTGACTCAACAATGCAAAATCGTCAGACTTGTGGTGACATCTTAATAAGCCAGTAACTGCCACTAAACATCAGTGGTCACTTTTGTAAAGGGGATAAGTTACTCGGCTGCAAATAGGAAGGTCGCAAGTTCGATCCTTGGCGGAATTTAACTTACACATTGGCACAATTCCGCCAACACTTACGCCAAAGTGCCTTAAGTGAAAGTAGATAGCGTCCGGAGCAGTTAATATCCCCCCCTTCCTCTTAATATATTTCTGTTTTAAAAAATAATCTAAATGCATAAATTTCTTCTTATTAGGGCTTCCTTTGAAAATAAAAACTGATATATGTATCTGTTACACCTCTAGTAATTCCAAGCAAAAATTCCTTCTTGATTTTTAAATATTATCAATTAAATTTTTAGCTATACTTTATTGAGACATTAATATATCCATTTTACACCAATAATAATAATAGTGAAATATTTAATAATTATTACCTATATTCATTTAAGCAGTAGTAACATTTTATTCCATTTCTGTCTTGAGCAACTTAAACAATACGCAAAACAATGCACTAGTTCTCAATATGACAAACATTCACTAATTAGCATCTTATCTTGTAACATGATTACCATGTATTGTTTGTCTTTTAGAGAACATGCTTTTGCATTATACATTTTTGCATGTAGAGAAAGAGGGAATAGTAGAGAACAGACAATTCATTGATTCGCTGATCGAGTGCGATTGCAATCCGATTTTAATATCTACTTTAACTGCAACCTTGCCTACGGATATTTATGTCTGTTTGTTTTCGGTTTCCAGCCTCTACTATAGAATGTCTGTGTTACCGTTATGTCACCTCTGAAAAATATGTTTAGCTGTTGAATTTCGGAAAATAAGTTAAATGGCCGGAAGCGATAGTGAAGACGAGGTATTGTAAAATGATGAAAATGTGGGAAATATTAAATATTTCGAATAGCATTATGAATTTGTTTATATTATTGTAGAATAATATCGATTTTATCTATTTTTTTTTAACGAACATCTGTTTTTGTGATTTATGGAGCTTAGTTTTGGATACTGTACCCTGAAATTTTTTTTTCATGAAGTTCCTTTGTGGTAACTTTATGAAGTAATCTTAAAATGATTGATTTTTTTTACTAAGATATTGTGATATATTTCCATAATTTTATGATGTTAATTGTTATTGTTATTGAATGGAAATATGTCAGTGTATCTAAGTGTTTTTTCTAAGTATTTAGTGTTATGCATGTTATTTTTAACAGATTTGCTTAAAGATAAGGTTGTTGACAGATAAGATGATTGCATAGTTTTCTAGTTTTGCATAGATTTCTTAGTTTTAAACTGCTGTTTAATAATTTTACATTATATTATTTTTAAAGACTAAAAAAGTGTAGAATCGGAAATGTTGTATAAACATGCGAAATTAGTTGGTTGATATCATTTTTCCTTAAATGTTTTCATTATAAAATGGTTATTATGTAAAGAATAAAAAATATTTATGAAAAATAAATATAAATAGCATTATTAGGATTTTTTTAAACATATTAGGAATGTTTTGAATATTCTAAATATTATTTTTACATTTTTAGAATAGAAAATAACACTTCATTTTGAATATTGATAATTAAAACATTATCCTATTGATATCACCTACTGGAGTTTATTTCAAAAATCTTTAATTAAGATTTTATATGCTATTATTTAAATAATGATGCATTATTTTTATGAAAAAAATTAAGCAACCATCAAAATAAATTCTTTTGATTCATTTTTATTGTATTGATGTTTTTGTAAAATTTCAATAATACTATTAATTTTTGTGCATTACCATTGAATAGGTACAATTTAGTTTTAATGGTAATCAAAATGGACCAAGAAAAATTTCTCTAAATTTCATAAAAATACACTAGTGAATTAATATTTATAATGAAAAGGTTTGAATGTGCAAATCACATAGTATATAGTTTGACAATTGAATTTGTCAAATTGGTGAAATTCTTTTTTGGTGCCTTTTCATTGTATTTACAGTCTGCAAGCATTTGGTAAAATTTTATAGTTATATGATTATAATCTTTAATGTATTATTTATTTATTTGACATTATAAGGAAAAACACCCTTAAATCACATTATAATCTTTAAACTTTTTGGGTTAAATTCTTCAAGTAATTATTTCTTGTGCTTACAATTTTTATAATTTTGATTTCCAGATTTATTTCATTTTTTATAGATATTCATTGAGTTTTCATTTACTTATTATTATTATTAATTATATGAATGTATGATATTGAATAAGGATGGAATATTAAATTCTGTTTAAATCAGTACTATTTTTTATTTTTTTTATTTAATGCCATTATCAGGTAATTTAAAGGTTTATAAGTTGTATATCTATGAAGCAAGAAATGTTATTGCTATTTATGACAACTTTCTTGTCTTTTACAACAAGAAAGGATATTAAAAAAAAAATTATCTCTAAAGATGAACACAGGTCTATCTGTAGCCATGTTAACATTCTTTTTGCAAGACAAACTATTTGACTTAGAGCCACTTTATTTACTTTGAAGAGGGCAATAAGTATCTCTGAATGACTTTTTGAATTCTCATAACAAATTTTTTCTAATTAAAACGTTTGCAAGATTTTAGTATTTTATCATGATATATTGAAAACATTGTTAACCAAAACTGGTTTTTATGCAATTAAAAAAATCCAGTCTTAATTATAATTTATTTTTAGTGATTTTTAAAAAAAAAAATACTTTTTATAAAGATATTATGAAATATTCAACAATGAAATCATTATTCAACTGAAATTCAAATCATTTTTGTTTCATTTATTATTTATTTACATGATTTTCTTTTATTATTAAAAGGTGATTATGAATTCTTTTTAATATCGATATAATTTATATAATGAATAAGAAATGAAAATTAAAGTATTGCATGGATATCGGAAAAACTACTTATGTTTTTAATAGCACTATGATATCATGGGACTAGATTTGATTAGAATGGTCTGTTTACACAATGAATAGAATATAGTTTAGATTCATGGATATATATATTCTACTTGCTTCATGGATTTGGATTCAAGCTATACAGAAGAGATTTAATTGAAATGTAATACACTCAATATTCTTGGGGAACTAGTTGATTTGCAAAAATAGTATTAAATATGCAGAACATTTCTATTGCTTCAAAAGTTATTTGAAAAGAATTAAACTTTTGCATATTTTATTGAAAAACATTTTTATTAATTATTTATATTTCTTGATTCTGTTTGCCATGGCTTTTTTATTCTTAAAGCTATTGATAAAAAATGAGTATTTAATTCTTATCATGTTAAAAAAAATGATATTTTTCAGCCTTTTGAAGATGCATTGGATGGATTACATATGTAAGTAATATTTTTATTTTGTGTGAATCTGTGAAATATTTTTTATAAAACAAATGTAAATGAGTAAAATTGAAAATCTTGTTTTGTTTCTGTAGGCCAATCAACCTATCTAAAAAGATGAAAATTTGTTTTTACAGTATACATCCTTGAATTTTAAATAAAAATATTTTTTAAAATTTCGAAATAATTTCAAAATTGTTTTTCACTATTTTGTACATTAATTAATGATGTGTTGGCTACATTTTTTTGCTATTATTTTTATACTAGAGTTATTTATGCAAAATTTGGCAGGAAGTTTGTGTTTCAAAATAATTTAAAAAAATTTCCACTATTTTGTACATTAATTAATTATGTGTTAGCTACTTTTTTTTGCTATTATTTTTATACTAGAGTCATTTATGTAAAATTTGGTAGGAAGTTTGTCTTTCTTTTTTATTTCTTGAGTTTTTGAATTCATGTAATATAAACTTATTATCTTTCTGAAATTTTTTCAAAAGTAAATATGTAATTTAAAAAGGAATTATTTAGAGATTCAATTATGATATAAATAGGATATTTACAATCTAAATTTGATTAAATATATTGCATTCTCATTAAGCAAATGCATATGTCAAATTTTTGACCCAGAAAATCATTTCAAAACTTTATAACTTAAATATTTGCTGTAAATTTTATTCATAATTTGTTAAATAGCTGTGCAATTTTTCAAATTATTTACATTTCATAAATTATTCACTTCCTGATTACAGTTCCTCCTCTTCGATATGTTTTAATATTCTTATTTCAAGTTATAAAGAAATAAATGAAAGTATAAATGAAAAGCCACAACTACAATAATTTGTCTATTGAACAAATTAATTTTTTAATTCTTATAGAATGCACAATACAGCATTTCTAAAATTCAATCAGTCTAACTTTAAAACTATTTTTTAAAAATTGAGTAGCCAAAAATATAAGTAACTTTACAAAATTATGTAATAAAACAAATTAATTTTTACTAGATTAAAAGGTATATCTTTTTAACATTCACTGAAATTCTTTTTAAAAAATTGAGTATGTATACATGTAAGCGATTGCAATAATATCTTAAGTCATTTAAAATTCTGAGGAATTTTCATTCTGTAGTATTGATGCTTGATATAGATTTGTAATATTCTTGTTAATATTATCTAAATTATTTTATTAACTTGTGATATTTTTTATAAGTTGGTTATTTTTTTTTAAATCCTAGTGATGGACTACCCAGTTTGGATGAATCTATCAAAGAAGCTAAGCTAGCTTTAGACTTATTTTTACAGAACAAATTTGCTGCTGCTCTTGATAGTTTAGTGCCATGGTAAAGATTCAAATTTATTTTTTGGAATATACAAAATGCTTCTTTGAAATAAATATACATTTTTATAAGGATTTTTTTAAAAATAATATTTTTGATTCTGTTTATGTTAAGCATTTCTTACTCTCTCTTCATATCATAATTTTCTTTTTAGATATTCCCACTTAACTTTAATATCCTTTTCAGAATACCAGATTGGTCAGTTTAGTTTTTCTACTATTAACTAATAAAAATTTAGGACAATAACCAATAATTAGATAAATGATTCTCTTGTAATTTTTAAAATAAATTGTTTATTAGCTCAAATGTTAGCATTGTTACTCCCTATTAAATAAAATTAAGCTACAGTTAATCCTTATTATATAAATAAAAATATGCTTAATATATTTGTTCTTGTCCTATGGAAGATCCCAACTTTAAGGCATTTTCAAAGATACCTTCCATTCCTTACATATTTTGTCCATTATTTACTTTGACAGTTTTAAATGGACTTTTATTATTCATTAATATTGATTACTTGTAACACACATGCATGCACGCACACACACATATAATTTTTTTGCCTTGGTATGTATGAATTTATACAAATGCTGGAATTATAGCTCTATTTTCTGCTCTATATTTGATTATGGAGAATAATAATGAATTGAAATGAGCTACTTATGAAAATTTTATTTTGCCCCACTACATTTTCAAAAAATGAGATTTGATCTTAGAAAGAGAGGGGGAAGGGGGAAGCTAATCTTACAAAATGTTACCAGAGTCAAATCTTATCTGTAAGTACTAGAAAAAAGTTATTATTATTTTCTGTTTCTTACTGAGATTCATCTTTGATTTACAATTGATTTTGTCTTACTTTGATTCTTTGTTTTGATAATTTTGCCTTTTCCATAATCTAAAAATGCATTTAAGTTTTAATCAACTTCTGACTCGTGAATATATACTTTTTATTCCAGTATCTCTTTGCATCAAAATGCTAATTAAATGCATCAAATTCCATATAAAATATACAAAGAAATTTTATTAAGATGAGAGTAGCCTATATTTTTTCTTTTTAACATAATTCTGTGTCTTTTTAAAAAATCAATTCACATTTTTCTACTTTCATTTGATTTCATCTTGATATATATATATTCAATGACAAGTTAAAAGCATGCATTATGATATTAATCAGATTATTTTCTAGATAAGATATAGAATTTTTTCTTTCCTAGGTCACATATCAGTACTTATCATGCATTAGGAAAAGGTACAATGCTTTTCATGCAGGCTTTGCTGACCATGGAAAGTGTAAGTGATCTTATAATTTAAGCCCTTGCATTATATCTAATTTTATAACATATCCTTTCATAATATATAATTTTATGATTTATCTTTTCATAATGTATAATTTTTCATTATTTTTCAGTTCATAAAAAATTAATTATTTACTATTCTCAAAAATTAGATCTAAGAGTAAATTTTTACTTCTAACTGCATTTCTTAATCAAATTAAATTTTGTGTATTCTTCCCCTTGAAATTACAGTTAGGATTTTAAAATTATTCTGTATATATTTATGTATCGATTTTTAGTTTTAATATTATTTTCTTGTAAGAAGTATTAAGAAGTCAGAAAGAAGATATCAGTTATTTTTGTTTTTAATACAAAAATTATTTAATAATAAATTGTGTAATGTATTTATGAAGGATGAACTCAAGTATGCTTTTATATTTCTGTAGAAGGAAATAGAAAAAGCTGCTGAAGCTTTAAAACAAGCTGTGGATGTTTGCCAAAGGAAACGTAAGAAACATACAGTATCAAGAGTTATTAGAAGACCAGATTACAACTTGTATACTGAAGGTACAGATGTTTTTCACCAAGCTTTTTATTTAACCACTTTATTGTGTAATTTTTTTCTACTATCAAATAAGATAAACCTGTTGGTCTTTGAAATCTGATACTACATTTATGTAACTAAGAATCTGTAAAAGTTGGGATATTAATGCATTAAATCTAATTTTCATATTGAGTAGTAGTCTGAGAAGGAAATAATAATGGTGACAAATTTACAAACACAATAATTTGATGCTTGAATGAGGAATATTAAATTTCAGAGGTTAATATATGTTTAACCCATTTATGCCTACTGTTCTATTTCTGAAATACAACCAAATACTTTTTTTTTGGAATACCTCAAATGCAACCAAAAATGGAACAGTAGACATAAATGGGTTAAATATTGTATTTTTTAAATTTGTAATTATAATTGAATTTAATTATAAATTTAAAGCAATTAATTATATTATTTTATTTAATTTTATAATTAACAATTATAAAATTTAATAAAATTTAATTTTGTTATAAATAAATATTTATTTTTATTATTCATACAATGTTTTCTTGTTTTAAAATGTTTTATAGAGGAAGTTCATGCTGAGTTGTGCTATGCCGAGTGTTTGCTGTTGACTGCAGTTCTAACTTTTGTTGAAGATCAAAGTTTGGTAAATTTTGTCAGAGGTAGTCTCAGGATTAGAACTTGCTACCATTCATACAAGTATGTTATTAATAAAAATGAAAAATTTTATTTTCATAGAAATTGAGTTTATCTTTTTTTTTTTTCTTTTTCTCTCAAATATGTTATAGCTGTCACTTAACATTTATTAGTGAAATTAATTTTCTCATAGAAACAATAATGGCTAATATACCGACATTCATTTTATTTTCTGGTAAATTATATGCACACAACTGTAAGATTTAAATTTATGTCCAACAGCTATTATCACATTTCCCTCTTTGTTTAATTCTGTTCTCTTTGAAAGCTTTTTTTTTTTTTTTTTTTTTTTGCAGGGTGTGTGCATGTTTCTATGAAAGAAAGTAAAATCATATTCACTTCTGGGGTGTCCTGATCGTTATTCATAACAAATTTGTTAACAATAGGACATTATTTCTATTTCAGTGATCACTTATAAGTGATAATGGTCACTAATTGTGAATTATACGTTATTACAAAATTATTGATTAGTAAATATTTTAATGAGAAAGTGTGAAGTGCTATTTTTTTTGTACAAGCTTTGTAGAATTTATTGATCATTTATTATTATTATTTAAGAATAAAAAAAGAAATAGGCATTTTTTAAGTTTAATGTTACATGATGAGAATAAAAAGTCAAACCAATTCTAATAAAATACTGTGCACAAAATTTCTTAATGATATATTTATATGTAATGTTCTACAGTTCTTGTTAATGCATTTTTGTAAAATGTGAATATATATGAATAATAAAAATATGAAAAGGTTTTTATATTTTTCTTGTATTTGTGCTGTGCTTGAATAAAAAAAAAAATCACCACTTTAAGTATTGATTTAGCCCATTATCAACTAAAAATGAAAATTAGAAGAAAATATTGTTAATTGAATTCTCAAAGTCATGATATTCTCAAACATGTTGTTGTTATTATGAAAGATACATAAAAATAAGTTTTAGAACAAAATATAAAACAATAAATCGTAAAACAGAAAGTCAGTTTTAAAAGCCAATTTTTCTACTTTTTCTTTTTAAAAAAGAAATTCTAGCTTTAAATAGACACGGATATTTTGCTATTGTATATTTTCTGATTTCATTAGTTTTTCATAAAAATATTTTTATCAATACATAATTTTTTTTAATTGCAGGGAATGCATGCACATATTGGAAACCAGACGTTGGAGTAATGAGCTCCGTAAAAAGCACTTTGAAAGTGGTGTGCGTATGGGTGTTGGCACTTTTAATTTGGTAAAATGTTTTGCTTTTACACTTTACTTAATTCAAGTACAACTTTTAAATCAAATCAATAAAAATATATCTTATTTCATTTCATGCACTTTTCTTTATTTTATTTTAGTATTCATTTAATCTAAAAATCTGCATTTCTCCATTTATTAACCTAAGTATGCAAGATATTGAATTGTTAATTCTGCTGCTGTCATTAAAATGTCAGATATTCAAATAATGATATAAAAGTTTGTCTAAATAGATTAATTTTAAATGGGTTTGGTTATTAAAGCGGTATATATATGCTTATAAATACTTTTAAATTCTATTTAGTAATTGTATTGTTTCTAATTTTATATATGCTTATAAGTATTTTTTTCTTTTTTAATTCTATTTAGATGCTCTCCCAACTTCCTTCAAGAGTTTTGAAACTCTTAGAATTCATAGGATTTTCTGGCAATCGAGTAAGTGTACCTATATTTTCAATGTTTTATTTTTAAAAGAATTCATCCTTATTACCTATATATATTTTGTGTTGATCAATGATTATTATCAGTTAATAGCTTCAATTTTTAAATTTTTTAAAAATTATTTACTGCTCCTAAATATTAATTCATAATAATTTTGATGTAAAATATTTCATACTGAATTCCCTGTCATTATTTAAATAGCAAAGCATGTTCAAAAATAAATTCTGCTTGAATATATGTGACTGTTAATAAGCATATATTTTTACTTATAAAGCATGGCATAATGTAAATTTATCTCAGATTTTATCTAATACACACCATGAATGTATATTGAGGATTTTTTTTAAAAACATAATATGATATAAAGATTCTCAAATAAAGTAAAGACTGATTTCTAAAATATCATTCAAACTGGCTTGCATCTACTGTATGAAATACTGTAATTATTACAACAGGAATCATTATTTTTAAAACTGCATGTGCAGTGCATTTCCTTGTTTTAGAAAATGCTTAATCACACTGATATTTGTAATAAATGTTATTTTTTAATGTGATGAGTTGCATATTGTTGTGTAACTTTTTACTTCTGTTTGTGCAAATAATCTTTAAGATTGTTTGTGACGTGTTAATCAATGGAAAAATAAGAGGAGCATTTTCATCAGTCATTTGAAAAAATGAGTAGCATTTTCTTCATATCATTTTTGATGAATTTGCATAGATGTAAAGTGTATATGTTTGATTTTATGAGGCAACTCTAGAAAGGAAATTTGTGAAATAAAAATTGTTGGGAATGAACTCTGAATGTTACAAATGTCAATGGATTTTAGAAAAAGAAATGAAAAACAATTTTTAAGGAGTTATTATAAATAATTGTGACTTTAATTATTAATTTTCTTCTATCATCATACAATTTTAAGGACCAAGTTGTATAGATATATAAGTTTCTTTTAATGACTTATGGTGTTGATTTTATGAGAAACAATACATTTCAAATTTATAAGGGGAAAACTAAAAAAATAAAATTTTAATCTTGCGATATTTAGAAATTATTACATATATACCTTGTCCCAAAAGTATAGATGAATAAAAAAAAATGATATTCCAAGCTAAAATACCTCTCATGTGCTTTGAAAATTGATTCATATATATTTTTTAATTAATTAATTCAGTTATATCACTAAAAAGACTTGAAAAAATTAGTAATATATATATATATATATATATGTCTTTATGTATCTAACATCAAATATGTGGCTCAATATGATTAATGTCAATATCATGAACTGACCTTTGCTTTATTTGGATTTAAGCTAAATGGAAAATAGGTGTGTGTATTAAGTATAAAAAGTATAAGAAAGTAGATGCAATATACAATATATTAAAAAAATATTTTTTGACCAAGTACCTTAAAGTAGTAGAGTAAGCATGAAATTAACTGTCTCCAGAAGAAAGGCAAGAATTGGTACTTTCAGTAGAGAATCACAAATTTGAAATCATTGCAGATAATGAAAAAATGATTGATTATTAATATTTGTAATTATGTTCATGATTCTTAAATAAAATACATAAAACAAATATTTCCTATTTTGAGATACTCTGTTTTTTTAAAGTAAATAAATTTAGTATTTGTTTTTTCTAATAAACTTTAATTTGTATTTCATTTAGTTTTTATAATCATGCACAGATGAAAATTTTTTGTCCCTTTCTTATTTTATATTGTGAATTGTATTTTATGATTTTGTCCGTATTTTTGGGACTGAGTGTAATTTTCATAAGTACTAACTATTTAAAAGTATTTTTACTGAAACTAAATACTACAATTTTAATTTAAAATTTGAAGTTATTTTTCATATCAAGAAGTTATTTTTGTCTATGCAAGTGCATTTTTTAAATTAGAAAAAAACCTTACAAGTTTTTAATGTATTTTTAGCAATTAGGTCTAAAGGAGCTTGATGATGGTTATGCTATGAAAGAAAGCTTGCGTTCACCTCTTTGTGCTCTGATCCTGGTAACATTCCACACTCTTGTCACATATATTTTTGGTTAGTATATATTTTTATTTGTAGCTTTTTTTTATAATTAAAAGTATATTTGCTTATAAACAGGCTCTTGGAAAAGATGCTGGTATTAATTCTATTTTTCCATGACTTCTGTTATAATTTTGCTTTTACATTCTGTTAATTGCACCATTTTGAAATGTCATAATACTGTATTTGACAGTGACTTATATATTTGACAATTTTTTTTTCTTTTAGTAATTTTTTATATGCAGAATAAATTTACTTTCCTATTATCTTTATGATTCATCAATAGTAAAATAAATTTTAGAATATTATTCTGCATACTAAATATAAACAAAAAATATAAAAATGTTATTATTGAATATCAGTTTAAGAAATTTTACTGTAATTCTTTAGTTTTCCTTTCTTATTTCTCAAGGTTGTGGAGATGGAGATATTGATGCTTCAGAAGCTATTGTTAATGATATGCTTGTGAGATATCCAGAAGTAAGAAGTTCTTTTATAAACTTAATATAATGCTAAAATTACTCCTATTTTTGAATTCTTCTTTAATTCCAACTTTCTGTAAATTAAATATCTTTAAAATTTAGTAATTGTTTCTAATTAAAAAATTAATTATTGTTATTATATGCAATTTTAATTCATATTTATTTTCTGCTGAGTTATGAAGTGAAATAGTTTATTTAACATTTACTTATGCATATAGTTTTAGAGGATTTTCTGCCTTAGTTTTGAATCGATTAATTATATTGAACAGATCTTTTAATATGTGTGACTCTTCCCATAGGCAGCTTTATTCATATTTCTATCTGGCCGTATAAAGCAATTGAGAGGACAAATTGATGATGTAAGTTTCTTAAATCTTTTTTTTTCTTTATATTCACTCTGAACTTTGCTTTGAAAAAACTGTATTATAATTTAAGAATACTTTTGGAATGACAGATTTTTTACATATTTAACTTTCATATATAACATAATTTGCAATAAAATGGCTGATGCTTTTATAAAATGCTATTTTTCTTAAAATATTAGTGAAGCCACTTTGGAAATAGTTACTTATTCAGAAATATGAAGTTTAAACAGACAATTTATGTATGGCTTATGATTGTTAAATCCAAGTCAATTTGTTAATATTGCTAATTTCACCTTCATTAATTGTTTGTCAAAATAGCGAGATTGCATTTTTTGAGAGGCATTTAAAAAAATCAGTTTATAAGTAAATTTCTGTTTAAAAAATGTATGACAGAAGAAGGTGACACCTAAATTGTCATTTAATCTATATTTATTTTAAATTCAGATTAAAAGCCAAATATTATCATTTATATTGAGATCTGAAAAAAAATTCTCACATCAAAGATCATAAAACATGACTGTTTTCGAGTTGTTTCTAAAATGGCATGTCTTTCAATTTTAAACAATTGTCATTCAATTGCATTTTTTAACACAAAATGTGGAATTCTGAGGGACTTCCTTCTATATTTAGTTTCCTTTTAGTTTTGTAAAACAAATTCAATCATTTTTATACTTGTAATATACTTTTCAAATATCAATTTACAAACTTTGTTGGTTTCATCTTTTTAGGCTATCAGTACATATCAACTTTCCATCAATGTTCAACAGGAGTGGAAACAGTTCCACTATCTTTGTTACTGGGAATTGCTGTGGTGCCACTGGTAATATATTATTTCATTTTGGAAATATTCTATCTATATATTTTTTAAAGAGTGTTCACATTTTCATTTAAATTAATAAGAAATGTTATGATGATTTCATCTGTCACATACTATGTACATTGAACATATTTTGAGATTTAAATAGCTTTTCATATTGTTTCTGGGGTGCCATCTTTAGACAAGTATACAAATTTTTAAGTTAGTTAATAATATTTCTATCACTACTAATGGAGTGTACCTCCTTGTGTGGGCTTTGTGCTTTGTTTTGAAATGTTTGTAATAAGGTTGTAATAAGGTCTGTTTTGAATGTGTATTATTCTTTACTATGTTATGTGTGGCTAACTTGATTAGATATGTGGGGGTAATTGAGTGATTAATCAGTCACTCTACATTCATAGTTTGACTGCATGTTTCTTGTTTTCTTTGATATGCTTACATTCTTTGCTTTAAATACCATGAAAGCAAAATATCAATTCAGAAGGAAGTTTTATCCTTTGGGCTACTATTGATTCAAGGGTACTTGATAATTTTCTGAAAGTTAGTTTTTGAACAGTGGAGTATATTTAAAGTAATTTTAAATATGTTGAAAGTAAAAAAAAAAAAAAAATAAATGATTTGAGCATTTAACCTTTCCTTATTTTATGATGTATCATAAATATACATATAAGCTCACAAAAATCCATTCCAAGACAATCAGTAAAAAAAAAAAAAAAAAAAAAAAAAAAAAAAACCAATCTGTTTATGTAATAGAAATTACCTATATTACTAATGATAAAATAGATAACTGAATTCTGTTTTATAATACTACACTGTATTTAATGATTTTATCACATTCCATTTTCAATTATATTTGATACTTTACTGACCAATTAGAGCTCAAATTTTTGTTTATGATTTTGAGGAGATGCTAGAATTTTCTAGTTGAGGATGTTCAAATTTATTGAAATAGTCTACTAATCCACAAAAGTTGTGGCCAAAATTGTAGATTACATTTTATATGCCATAATGGAACCGAAGAGCATTTTTTTCTAGTGCAATTATAGTAAATTATAATGGGCTACTTTCAAGAAAATTTCTATTAACGTTTCTTGATGTTGTTCTGTTCAGAAGAAGAAAAAAAAATTCTCCTAGGATATTTTTATGGTGTGGATAAAAATTTTAATGCAGCAGAATAAATTTCATAAGTTCACAGATGGTATTTTGCTTTTTAAGCACTGTATTATAATAATTTTGATTACTCTCTGTGATTATTATGATAAATGAAATCTAAAATTCTCTTGGCTGGTTTGATTTTGAAATTCAAAGTGAAAGAGGCCAAAAGAATTCAATTTCAGTGGAAAATAATATTGCTTATTTAATTAAATAATTTGTTGAGCATATCTTTTTTTAATTAATAAGCCTGACTCAATAGAAGATTTTGTTGAATAACACTAACAGCTTGGATAGAGAAGCATATTCAAATATTATAGTATGATTCCATCTTTCCTGGATTTGTATCATAAACCTAAGATAGGCCCATTTCTGATTCAAACATTCTAAAATATTATTCATTTCTGTTTTCCAATTCATATACCCTTTCAAAGCTAAAATTGATTTAAAGTCTCATAAGTGCTGTTTAAAAAAAGGTTAATAACCAGCTACCATTTCAGTAGTAATAGATTTTTAATATTATATTTGAAGTATGCATACAGGCCTAGATGCTTCAAAGCTGCATCTGTGTGAGGTATAATTTACTTCAATGTTTTAATTATTATAATACAGTGCTTAAAAAGCAAAATACCATCTGTGAACTTATGAAATTTATTCTGCTGCATTAAAATTTTTATCCACACCATAAAAATATCCTAGGAGAATTTTTTTCTTCTTCTGAATGGCATTTTTGATCAATATGAGCAAGGAACAAATAGAAATATCTTATTTACTAATTAAACATTTTCAAATCTTTAAAAAGCAGCTATAGTGAACATTTTCAACGAAAGTAAACAAAGATTTGGGCATTTCATTATCTTATAGTTGTGTTCCCTCAGCTTTAACTATGCATGATATGTCATTCCTTTTGCTAAAATAATTTGTTGTCTTCATGTATAATGTTAACTGTCATTTCAATTTGTTTTTGAAATTAAAAGTTTTTGCTTAGTATTTGCTATTTTATTTATTTGTTCTTTCTATTCCTTATTATCAGCTTTAAGTGCGATTGGAAGGAAGCTTCTGAATGCTCTGATATACTTCGAAATGAGTGTAAGTGGTCACCAGCCATCTACACTTATGTCCATGCATCCATTTTATATATGATGATGGAAGAAGGACATCCAGAACTGAGAGACACCATCACAGATCTTATGGCGTAAGTTTTGTTTGGCTTGATGTTTGTTCAGTTTCAGGCGTGTGAAAAGCATTAAAAAATGTTTTATTTTTTAATTTTGTTTTTATGAAATACTTTTTCTCTTTATAATTGTTAAATTCTATATCATTTTCTATATATTATAAAAATTATCATCTTTAAAATAGGAAAGTGCCGAGTTTAAAACAACGATTAGCTGGAAAATCAATTCCACTTGAAAAATATGTTGTAAGGAAATCAAATAAATTTGCATCTCAAGGAGGTCGTCTTATTGTTCCAGCTTTGGTAAGTAATATAATTTTTATTTTGAATTTAGTTTCGATTTTTTTTAATGTAGTAAAAAAGTGTTGTTACAGATTTCTATTTTCTTAAAACAAAATAAATTTAAAATACTGCACTGGTTTGAAATATCTACTTAATTTACAGGAACTCCTTTATATATGGAATAGCTTTCCAATGATTGCAAAATCTCGAGAGCTTACAGAAAATATTCTTTGTCGAGTTAATAATGTATTTTCGACCTTGGAGGATGCCAAAGGTATGAAAAGTTGATTTTCTATATATATCCAGAGTGTTACAGACAAATGTTTATTTTGATTATTTATTCCATGAACAATTATGAATATACATCAGAATTTCATTCTCAAAGTAATTTACACAATTATAAATTTTATTAATTGTTGGAATTGATTTATATTGTCTAAGTGTTGCCATAAACTTGATTTTAAATGGATCTGAACATATTTAAGTGCATTCTATTCCAATGGATTATTTCTGTGTTGCTCTTAATATTATATTTCATGTTTACCTATGAAAGTAAATGGATGGCAGATTCAGAACGTTTAAGTGAACTCAGAGTTAACTCTTTTTTTGACTGTTCAATAAAATCGCATGAAATTAGGTCTACGAATCACAACAGCTATGTAGAAGAAAAACTTTATTCCCAAATGTCTCTTGGATGCATACAATGACACATTTAGTATTCAAATGAACATCATGTGTTGTTACTTTTTCATAGAAAAATCAAGTTAGTTCACTTGCTGACAAACTGCCCTACACATTTATATTGCCTAATATTTAATTTAACTAATTTAATTTTAATTACTGATTATTTATTAGTGCAAAAGCTTTTTAATGTTAAAAAATATAACTATAACAATTAAATTATGAAAATTTATTAACTAGATACTAAACTAGATACAGCTTTAATATTATTTTATTATTATAATAAAATATTCTTAATAATATAATATTATTTTGTGTTATAAAACTATGAAGTATGTTTTTCTTTGCTTGTATGTGTGTAGTATATTTTTATGTAATACATTAAAAGATACATTAAGATACATTATTTCTTAAATTTTCCTCTCTATTAATATATATTATATTCAAATTGTTGACTGCTAAATTATTGTTATCATCTTAAAAATCAAGAGATCACAAAGTTAAAGAATTAACATTTTTTAAAGCACTAACAAGAAGAAAAAAACACTTCTTATTTAGTGGAATACTCAAAGAATTAAATGTTCTTATCCTTCACAAAAATTATTGCTTATTAACTTAAAACAAAGAACATGAAGCAGATAAATAATAAAACAATTATATTCTTTAATTGTTTGTTTTTAAATGAAAAATAAATATGTGTAAAATTGATTACTAATCAGCAGTTCTAAATCATTTGATAATTAGGTTGGTCAAGTAATACTTAAAGTTAGATTTAAGAAACAACAACAACAACAAAAAAAAAACAATTTTTTTTTTATTTGCTGCTTTTTTCTTTCTTTTATTCTTAGACATTGAGAACAGACCTCTTGATGATTACTGCCTCATTTTGCTGCTGAGAGGTGTGTGTTACACAAGTTTAAACAGACATATGCAGGCAGAAGATTGCTTTAGGGAAATAATTTCCTGGTGAGATTTTACTATGTTTTTCCGTTAAAATTAACTTTATGATTTATTTAATTGTGGTCTTAAATAAATCCATTATGATTATATTAAGTGGTAAATAAAAGGATTGAATATTTTGCCTCTTCTCCTCAATACACTTCACTTTTTCTGCTGTTATTTATTTGGGAGTACATAACTTTGAAGGAAATAAATTGCAGTTAAATTGTTTTAATAATCATGATTTTTAGTGTGAAAGTCCTGATATTTAACTCAGAATTCATTTAAGTATTTTCAGATAGCTGAGACCACTGTTTGCTGTAATAATAAATACAAAGTGATATGAATACTCAAATCATTTATAAAATAGTTTTTGATTGCGTTTTGTATCAAAGTTTATAAATAAACATTTTCTATCTTTGTTGCATTAAACATTACACTATATTTCTTATTGATTAAAACAAATTTCACAAGTAATGATAGATTTATGTCTCTTCTAGAATATGTAAAGATTAAGAATGTTCTTAAACATAGAGCTAATAAACACAGAAACAAAAACTAGTTTATCTGAAATTGCTTTCATTCTAAAATAGGAACAGTACAAAGGGTGATTCTATTTATAAAATGAGAAATTTTAATTTGGCAATAGTATATGTTAATAAAATTTAATCTCGATATAATTGTAAGCAATACTTTTCTTAAAATACTGAAACTCTCTTACATATTATTGTTTTATATTCTAGAGTTTTCCCTTAAAATTTTTTATAGTCCATCTTTTATTATTAATCACTTCAATTCTTTGACAATTAAATTAATGTTTTGAAATTACTATGTGTTAATATTTTAATATTAAAATAATAGACCAAATTGTTATCACTATACTTATTTATTTACTTGAGTTATCTCACTCTTATTTTATTAGATTTTATTGCTTATTTATTAATATTGCCTTGTAATTTTTAGTGAGAAGAGAATCAAAGAAGACATCTATTTGGTACCTTTTGCTATGAGCGAGTTAGCTCAGATAAAAATCAAACAGTCTAAGCCAGTGGAAGCTAAAGAACTGTTGGAGCCGGCAAGGTATATTTTTAGTATATTTGCCTTATGAATTTCTGACTTTAACTGTGCAATCAGCGCAATGTTGAAATTTAAGGGATTTATTGATGACTGAAAATAATAATGAAAAAAGTCTTTCAGATACTATATATTTTTTATAATTGAAAATCTCTCCTTGATGCAGTGAATATTTTGAAATAAATAATATTGTTATCAAAAACATTTTGTACAAATAAGTGGAAATTGATAGTTTTGAAATCCTTAATTCTTCTTTTGACTGTTATGTTTTCTTTTAATCCAATGGTTATTTGAAATAAATTTCTTCTAGTCAGAAAGTTATAATATTAAGGCTTCACAAGACTAGTTTATACATTCATTACTTCAGCTTAAGAGGTTTAAAAAATTTGAAGATATGATAAAAAAGTACTTTCTCATTTATATATTATTAGAAAAAACAATACCTATTTTATTCATAAGAATTCCAGTAAAGGTGTATAAGCTCATAAACTCCTTTTTATTGAGCCAAAAAGGAAGCCAATAACTCCTTTGTTAAATTTGATAAATAATTCCTTTGTTAAATTTCACAGACTAAGAACTATAGTTTATGGTAATTTTTCTTTTTTTCAAGGTTGAAATCATTTTCACTTCATATTTTTTGAAGATATTTATGATAATCAAATTGCTTTAATTAAGAATACTTTAGTTTGGAAATTATTTTGGTTAAGTTTACAGTAAAGGACTTCAGGTGTTTATTTAACATCAATATTGTTAATTCATTTTTGTGATGATCTATCATTTGATGCAGATTTTATGTTTATAAATATTTTACCTCAACTTGTATTCTTAAATGAAGAAAATTTTAGTTATACTGGATTTCAATAATTTGAAACATTAAGAAATGTTTTTTTTTTAAATTCATGTAGATGTTTCTACAGGAATATTATAGTAGATTCTTAGGATGAGATAATGTGATTTTACTGTGTTTGGTTAAAGGCTATTTGCAAAAATATCAAATTATTACATTTTTATGTCAAATTTTGTGAAATTCAATTACCTAATTAGAAAAATAAAACATGGAAAAGAACTTGAAAATGACAAAATTATTAAATAACATTAAAAGTTAAAATTATGGAAATTTAAGTTTACAAAAACTATGTTTGAAATATCTTGCTAAGAATGCAGGAATGTTTTGAATAATTTTTATGTATCTTGATAAATATTTATCCAAATTTTTTGGTTTTTATTCAAACACATATATTTTTTCTTATTGCAGGCATAATTATCACAGATACCCATTGGAGACCATTTTGCATTTCCGTGTCCATTCTATTCTACATCAGTTGCGTGCCAAAGGTCATGTAATTCCCACTCCTTCTCCAAAACTCACCCCCTTTCACTCTCCTGATCCATCACCCAGCCGAGGAGAGGATATCCCAGAATTCCCTTACCTGAAAGAGAGTCCTACCACGGTCTCCAAGCGCACTCTTCTGCATCCACCATCAGATTTGGGATCTTGCGTGTCTCTGCCTTGAGCAAAAGGCCTCTTCATGTACTTGGATGGAAAATAACTTATTTTTGTCTTTCAATAGATCTTACAAAAGTATTTTATATTTTAAAGACAGAGTATCATAACTGATTTAATTATTGCGTACCTGTTTTGTGTTTTTTTCTGGATCATATGTGAACTTTAAAAGAAAAAGTGTTTATTTTATTATTTCTATGCAGTTCATAGATTTTAAGTTGATGGACTTAAAGATATGTACAGATTCTTTTAACCAGACATGAATTTAAAAATATTGTTCTAAAAATGATCTGAAATATTTTGTTTAAATTTCATAATTTTAAGTTAAATTATCCAGTTTTATCACTTGATCATAAAGTATTGGCTTTTCTGTTATTTATATTTTTTTATCTTTTCTTTTTGAATTGAAGATGATTCAAAGGAAGAATACTTTAAAAAAGTATGTCTTTTTTTTTTTTTTTTATACTAACTATAAGAGTGCTTGCATTTTGTGTAAAATTAAAACCAAAATGCATTACCAAAGAATTAGATATGTCTGTGATAAAAGTAATGGAATATTGGAATTTTTATTTGTTCATATTGGGTTCCTATTTATTTCATTAAAATGTTTCTGCAAGGATCTGTTTGTAATTGAAAAGAAATATATTTTTAATTTTGATTTTGTTATATAGCTATATAAAGTGATTTTCTTATGTGGTCAATTTTGATATTTATTATTCTATTATTTATTAATGATTAATTCTTTGATTTTTTTTAATCCTAGTATTGATTTTTTTTTTTTATTATGATAGCAGTCATCTGCTGTATAATATTTTTGGTTACGGTTTTATGACATTATTAAAAAACACCTGCAGTTATTTTTTCTTTAAATTTGGTTGAAATTAAATTGGTCACATTATTTTATAATTATTGTTCAGGATGATGAATTTCAGCACCTTTATTATTTGAACCCTTCACTTATAAAAATGATATAAAAGATGTTTTAGTTTAATAATTATCAAAAGTTTTTGAACAACTGCACTTGATGCTGTTTTTTTGTTTCTTCTTTTTTCACTTTCTAGTTACTGTGATTTTTTTTCTATGAAATCTTTATACTCATTATCTATTCATCTATGTATTACTATTTTTTATTTTAAAAATGCTTACTTTTCTATAATAGTTTCTATTGTAATGTATTGCATTCTTTTAGAAATAATACACTATTTTTAAGGGAATATTAATAACGCTTGAAATCTAGAATGTGTATTAGTTTCTATATTCTAATAATATTTATAGGACACAACACTGCATTGTAGACATTTGACTTTCAAACTTCTTTGTACTTAGAGAGGAGTTAAAGATGAGTAGTGGCTATTGGCCACGAAACTAACGACAACACTTAATTTCTATATAGCAAATTATGGTGTAATTGTTATTATATGATATATATTCAAAGTAGATTAAATGTATTTGTAATCTTTTTACAAGATGATATGTTGATATATATAAAGCTGACGTGGCATGAATGATTTCAATTTTTACCTATTGTAATGAGGTACTGAATTATAAAGAACAAAGTTAGAAGTTTAGTTTTAAATTTAAAATTGATTGGAAGCATTATTTTTTTGGGGGGGGGGAGAGGAAGAGGGCTGACTTATAAATTCATTGAATTATGGAAATACTTCATGTAAACTAAAGATATTTTGGTATAATAATAATAATAATATTAATTATATATATATATATATATTACTATACCATTTTGATTGCAAAAAGTAATTTGTTAAAATTAATTCTTGAAAATATTATTCAGTATTAATAGTGCAATTACTCTAGACTTTACTTTGGATGCACAAGATCCTTTTTTTTTTCATTCTATTTGATTAATCATTTCAAATTTTGAAATACAGTGAATTCATTTTTTTGACATTGACAAAATCACTAAAATTTCAAATTATGATAAAAAAAAAGTTTTTGATTGTGTATATTTCTGTTGAATGTTTACTTGTTAAAAAACTCAAAGCTAAACAAAAGAGCCTGCGTTTAAGATTTGTTTGCTCTTTGAATTGTGTTGAGTGTGATTTCTAAGCAAATGGGTTCTCAGAAAGATATGGATATGCTAGTCATGTATATGTATATACACTTTACATTGTTTATACAGTATTATAGTTTAATTTTTAGTATGGAATAGGTGATTTTTATTTTATTATATTATTCTAGAATGATGTTTATACCAAAGAGTTTTTCTTTCTTTTTTAATTATTAGATTAATATTGTGGATGTTTTTGTTTGCACTGCAATATAGTGTATGTCAGTATTCTCACATTTTCAAATATAACGAAAAAAACCGAGCTTCTATTTATAATTTTAATAACATTATCCCTCCAAAAGCAATTTATTGCAATCAACGAATAAAAAGTTTAATTACATCTAAAAGAAGTTTGATTTTTCTGTTATGTTGCATGAGTTAAATGTATTTAGTTAAATATTTTCTTAAATTTTTATAATTTATAATTTTTAAAAATATTTAACTATGTTTTTAATTGCTCTGATTAATATCAAACTTAATATTATGTTGTCATCTATTTTTTATTCTAATTAAGTTAATTACTTTAATCTTTATACTTAAATTTTAATTTTACAGTTTTAAATTTACAAGTAACATAGTTTATCTATTAAGCCTCTCTTAAAAAAATACTATTAAAATCATCATATTTGTATCTTAGTTTATTACAGAAAATTAACTAAATGCTTTAATATTCATTAATAAAATAATTATATTTTTGAATTAATATATTTGTACATCACTTTAAATATCTGGAACAAAATATAATGCATGAAGTTTAATATCAGAGATTTTAAAATTAAAAGAACAAATTATTTACATTAAGATTTTATTAACATTATGAAAATTGTGTAAGAATTATATAAAATACTACTGTATTTAACAAAAAAAGCTATATAATTGTATTGATAATTCTAAGATGCTGTTTTCATTGTGCTATTTAGTTATTCATTCATGATAAATTCAGTGTCAGTAAATTTGAATGGGTTGTAATTTTGATCCAACAAATTTTATTGTAAGTTAATATTCTATTTTGTTACTTCTCAAATGAATCTCCAGTTTTACTAATATTCTAAAATCGCTTTTTATATAACATTTGATTACAACAGTATTTTTATATGCAGTATGCAAAAGTAAAATTTTGCTATTTAGATGAATTATTATTGTTATAATTTATTTTATGAAAAGCTCTGTGAGTTACAACAGATACATTTCAATCCATTGTTTTCATTATTTTTTAATCCTTTCTGTAGATTAATAATGTTCATAATATATGTATGAACAATGCAGGATAGTATTTAGAAATTTTTCAGTTTTATTTTTATTTCCCTACCAGTTTATTATTTAAAAATGTACAATATTATCAGCTTCATCTGACATGTTTCTAACACTTTTCTCGTTCTATATATTAGCAATATTCAAAATAAAAATATTAAGAAATGATAATTAACAATCAAATTTTGATTATTACAATTTTTATAATTTTATTTACAATTTTTATTTCTCTATTTCAGACAACCTTTTGTTTTTAAAGTGAATAATTGTAAAATGCTTTAAATAGGCATGTAAGATAATGATTGACTAATTATATTTCCATTTAAAATATTGTAAACAAATATTGAAAAATTATTTTTCCAAAAAACAGACAGAAAATATATATTACAGTGTACAAATATTTAATATGTTTATAAATGTTCTATTGAAATATTTATCTATTAACTTTTGTGTATATTTTTCAAAGAAATTATAATTACACTTAATATTGAGTATTGTTAAGCAAGAGTAATATTTTGTTAAAAACCTTTCCAGAATATATTTTTAAGATATAATTTCAAGTTATGCTTGTTAAGGTAGTTGAAATTATTTAAAAGAATTCTCATGGTTTGCATTCTCTTAGTTTGCATTTATGTTTAAATCAGATTTTTGAATTTATGAAATCTCATTTACGTTTTAGAATGGTTTAAAGTGCTTGATTAGCCTATTATTTTAAAATAATAAAGTTATTTATTACACTCTTTCATTTTTGTTATTCGATCATATAATTTATTTCAGTAGTATTATGTTTTTTTGAATATCTGTGTATAAATATTTACTTTATTAAGTCCATTTTTTTTTTCTGGAATTTTTTTAATAGAACAAATTATTGAAAAAAAATATAGTTTGTGCAAAATCATTGGTATTTAATATCTATTACTGTTTACAAATGTATAATATGTTTATAAATAGTGACTAAAAATTTGCATCTATTACTTAGTTTTTGTGTATATTTGTGTATACATGTATATGTATGTTAATGGGAAATTTATGTTTAGTTTATTT
This sequence comes from Argiope trifasciata, assembly GCA_026543055.1. Lineage (NCBI taxonomy): Eukaryota > Metazoa > Arthropoda > Arachnida > Araneae > Araneidae > Argiope > Argiope trifasciata. The sequence goes on along the minus strand of JAPMOQ010015762.1, from coordinate 1,421,245 downwards.
ACATTATCAAAGTTTTTTTTTTGATTGCATGCATTTAATATTTTATGGATTATCAATAAAGGTTAAAAAACATGCAGTTGTTTCTTTTAGCGGCTCTTTGCATATTGCAAAACCATTTAATGAAATGGTAACTACTTGATTAAAAATGCTTTCAAGTTTTTACTGTTTTTCTGTTGAAATATTTCACCTTAATTTCATAAAGGGAGGACAACGACTATTTAAATACTGCAAATAAACTGTGAATAAACATACAAATATTATTATTCTTTTAAGTAACACACTTTATTTAATAAATTTAATTCATTTTTTACTGTAAAAATATTTGAGATGTATTGGCAGTTAAACCTAATGAGAACTGCATTGTATCTTTTGAGAATTTTCTTTATATATATATATATATATATATATATATATATATATATATTGTTACGGATTTCCTATATTAATCCGTCGGGTTCTTTTAAACTTGTATAGTGGGTGTGTATGGTATTAGAGATGAGATGAAGAGCACACAGAATGATCAGTCCTTTAGTGGAGACACAACACAAACGTTTATTTACACGACGAGACGAACACACAGCAGCACACAATAACAACAGTAACTCACAAGTAGTAACAATATCTGCAGTACTAGCTATAGTACTCGACGCTGCTTCCTCAATAGACTACAAGGCACACAGCTCAATTCAGCACTTGCTTGGCTTCGCCGCTTCTTGTTTTCTCCTCTGGAGGACTATCTGCTGTCGATTCCGACGACTACTTCGCACAACGGGACTACTCCTTCCAAACTTAGATCTATTCAAGCAGGCGTCCCACAAGGGGCTAAACT
>JAPMOQ010015762.1:1396355-1410416 GCA_026543055.1 Argiope trifasciata | reverse complement strand
CATAATTTTTTTCAACGGCGCTAATCTCGCCAAGCAGATTTTTTGGCGACAGCACACTGTCGCCATTTTGGCGCAGGTGACAAAATGGCCGCGACTTTCTTTAAAAAATGTGGTTGCAAAAGGTTACCGACGGCGATATTCCGTTTGGTGGTTGCATCATTATTGGCCGGTATAATGGAAAATTACCAAATTTATTTTAAAATAATGTTCAAAAGTCTTCAAATTGTTGTACTCTTATTTCTCCAATGAGTGACAATTGGTAGAACCAAACCGTATCTTTATTTTACCCTTTGCGTTCGATGCCGCCACATTGGCAACATTCGCAAATCGTCGTAAAAGTCGGCGCCGCCAGTATGGCTGCAAGATGTTATTAACACATTGTGTAAGATATATATATATATCTATATATATCGCTTTGAAACCGCTCCAGTTGGGCGTGATATATATAGTTGCAAAATATCACACTTTGAAAAATTACAGAAATTAAAAATTTATGTTTTTATGTATTTTAAGCACTATTAAACACAATAAATCAATTCAACGAATTCAGTGTTTTCTAAAATCCATGCATTTGCTTTAAATCACTAAGGAGAAATAACTTCGAAAAGCTAAATTTGCGTCGACTAGCTGGTACTCCCATCAGAGAAATTTGCCGATCGCAAAGGGTTAAAATTTTGGACTTTTATATAATACAAAAATTCCCTCTCCCCTCCTTAATTTGGCGTGATTTCGATGAATGCCCTTGCATAAGACCTCATTAGCATTGTGAAATATCTCTATAATATTATTTGATATTCTGAATACTGTGAGAACACCATATAAATATTTTTGAGCGTTTTTTATGGCAAACTTTTTGTTATTTCCCAGCAACAGATTTTAAAAAAAGCCATTCCATATTAAATATATTTTCAAGAGAAATTTTAGAAATATATCATCCATTTTGGGCTGTGTGGATGCTAAAAAACGTGATCCCAAGAAAGGTTTCGCAAATTTTATTAGAAAGAGACAATGACGTGGTGTGAGAAAAGAAGGAGTAAGCTCGCTATTCCTATGGATTTCTTTCCAGTCACTCCCAAGCGTTATCTTCTGATCTTGGTTAGTCTGGAAAACAAAGAAAAAAGGTTTAGATCAGATCATAAATGTAGTGTTGGTTAATTAACATATTGTGTGCGGGTACATTTCGCTGCGGAATTGCGCCGGGAGCGGGTGTTTTGCGCGTCAATTTAGTTATTCAATTAAATCTCAATAGATCGAAAATTATTTCATTTTTTAAACAACTTTTTGTATTTTATTTTGAAATATATAAACAAATATATAAATAGAAATACATAAATAACAACCATAAGAATTTTGTGAACAAAAATATATTTTTTAGTGGATAAATATATAACAGTATCTTAAATATGAAGAATCAAATAGAAATAGTGGAATTTATTTTTTATTTTTTTTGAATTATGTTATATACAAACATTTTTACATTATAAAAAAATGAAGAGCAATCATAAAGCTAATCATGATTTACCGTGTGGTAACGTTCAAAGCCTTTTCCTCTATGAAGAGGCAAAATTCACTCACTTTTGCAAGGATAAAGTGAATTTTAAATCTAAATTGATTTTTTTAAATCAAACTTCCCGTTCTGTGGTTCCGTATCGACTGATATAAAAACTAGTTATTTTTCCAGAATTTATGTAGCAGTCAAGAACATTCGTTTTCCAGTCTATACCGCTATTTTTGTACCCACAAACTCACACTAACGCTGTTACACTCACCCGTACAAGTTCGTGACCCTCGCTCAAGTATGAATCGTCAGAAAAAGTACCAGCACTGCCCCGCATATAATGTGTTAAGATTCTGGCTGATTGATACACCGGGAACGAAATATATGAACAAATATATAAATAACAAACATAAGAGTTTTGTAAACAAAAAATATATTTTTTGGTGGATAAATTTATAATGGCATCGTAAATAGGAAAAATCAAATAGAATTAGTAGTATATAGTTTTCATTTTTTCGAATGATGTTATCTATAAACATTTTTACATTATAAAAAATGAAAAGAGCTATCATAAAACTAATGTTTTACAGTGTGGTTACGTTCAAAGCATTTTCCTCTATGAAGAGGTACACGGCAAAATTCACTCACTTTCGCCAGGGTAAATAAAAAAGGAGTTTTAATTCTAAATTGATTTTTTAATCCACCTTCCCGTTCTGTGATTCCTCATCGACTGATGTAAAAACTAGTTTTTATTTGTCTCAATTTTTCCAGAATCTGTAGCAGGCAAGAACATTCGGCTTCCTGTCTATACCGTTATTTTTGTACCCATCAACAAACCATGTCGTTACATTAACCCGTACAAGTACGTGTCAATCGTCAGAAAACGTACTAGTACGTGACCCGCATACAATGTGTTAAAAATTCAGTTTATAAACTATACAAGGCGGAGTAAAGAATAAAAATAAATTAAAGTCACTTAGGAATATTTGATCAAACATAATATGATATAAAGGATCGGAAAAAATGATAAATCAATAAATGGAGAGAGCTTCTTATTTCGAAAAACATTACCCTTGAGAACACATCTGCATCTAGTTTCACCAGGACGTCTAACCAAAAATGGAGCCTGGTGAAAAATTGAACTGTGTGAATTGAAACAGGTTTCATAAACAACAACACCAAAAAAATTCCATTTTGCTGTTTATTACTTTCGCTCAGTTTTTAGTTTAATTATATTAAGACCTGTTTTAAACATTAAGTAACGTTAGGGCTATTTTGGGACGTATCTTGTAATTCTGATCAGCAATCAGATGACGAGAACGACATCAGTATTGGGCACATTTTCTTCAAGTTTCGTCTCTATACCTACTACTACATTTGTCAAATAGGCAAAATTACCATTCAAAAAATAAAAATCATAATTAAATTATAAATATGTTACTTTCGCATATATAATAGTTCAAACAAAAAGTATTTGTCATATAATTATCATAATTTTATATATGACTTTTTTTTTATTTCATACTTTTTAGAAAATTTATCGATAAAGTTGATCCTAATTCAGTTGTTTAGCTAATTCAGATACTAAATGGCAGAAATGTCACCCGCTATTGAATAATAAATAGGTAATTTTTTAAAAATTAAAACAATTTTCTGAGATGCAATGGTGATTAAAAAGACAAATATAATTTTCAAAACAAAAGCAAAATTTATGTAAAAATTCAAATATTTATAAATTAATACTATAGTTTTTGTGTAATATTCGAGTTCCTTTAAGGCTAAGCTCAACGAAAACTTTTGATTTTTCTTATTTTGAAAAGCCGGATTTAAAACTTTTTAGCCATTGAAATGTTTATTAAAACAAGTGTGCGAGGTTTCAGGCTAAAAAAAATGATGATATCTTTAACTAAGACTAGATATTTGGTACTACTAGAACTAGAACAAATACTAGAACTAAGCATTTGGAGAAAATTGTCTTTAACCCTTTAACTGGTAAGGGCTCTTATATATGTATCCACCAAAAACCACCAGATTGACCTATAGGCAAATATGTGCATCCGCGTTATTAGTTTAGACTTAAGCAATTGCTACTACCGGCACACAGCGCTCATACGAAGCGCTTTAACTAAAGCCGCTAGCGGATTTGAGAAATTATAAAGACCGAAATTGCAAGAATATATTTAAATATATGAAATATAAGTTAAAGAAAAATATAAAAACAATTATTATTTCTTAAAATTAATTAATGGGATCTTTGGAAAAACAGATCCTTGTCTCACTTGCTTTGAGTTTTTTTTTCTTTTTCTTTTCCACAAAAGCAGCTTACAATTAAATATTATATATTATTCATAGATATGGTTACTGAGTTTGTCGCCAATATGGATCGGAAGTGGTCTCCCCAAAATTTTCTCGAATATTCTCGAATAAACCTGCCATGCCAGAGAATGCTTTGCAAAGCATATCGACAATAGTTGCGAAATATTTATTTTTGGTGTGAATTTAGTATTTTTGGTGAATCTATTGTGTAATTTTTCGAGAGTTATTTGGTGATTAAGCCCTGGCAAATAGTTAACAGCATTCAAAAACTGAATTTCTGTTTTACATGCGTTATCCAAATAGGTTGACACAAAAAAAAGTGCTAAAAAACTGCACTAGTTACAAAATCTTATACCAGATTTAATTTATAAATATTTGCGTTTTCCTAATCAGTTGAAACAAAAAATTGTCAAAAGCTGCATAAGTTACAAAATCTCATACCAAAATTTATATACAAATATTTAACTCATTGAGTTTTTGAATTATCGCGTTAGATGGTTCAGAAAGTTCAAACTGATTGACGGGCAACCTCTCATTGGATTTGACTCAGAATTTGATAGGTGCCTACTCTATTGATGTGTACGTTGAAATTTATTTAACTAATTTCTTTCGTTTTGTACTAATCATATTAACTTATGTTCAAACGGTCTCACAGATAGACTTCTAGCTCAAATTCCTGCTGATTCTGCTCAAATTTTGATAGAAATCCACAAATTTGGTGTAAAGACCATATACTAGTTTCATCCATCTAGCTCAAAGCGTTTTTCAGTTTCAGAAGCGTTTTTTACAACTACTGTATTTTTTTTTCTATATAGAACGTAAAAAACTTTCATTCGTAGTAAAGTAAAAAAGCTAGATTAAAGCTCGAGAAAAGCAAGCGGAATAATTTTCTTATTAACTTCAATACTGATTTTTTAACAATTTCTTTCGCTTGTTGAGCTGTACATTTACTACAGCAGTTTAGTTAGAAATTAAAATTAAAAATATTCAATAAATAAAAATTCATTAAAGAATTTAATTGAATTTCGTTTCATAGTTAAAAGTATTAATAAAACAGCCAGTTATTTTTAAAATGAATTTATGAAGAAATAATATTTACTATCTTCCAATTCTGAGTGAATTATTTTATTGTAATCAAAATCGTCTGTTTACGAATTTTGTCAGAACAGAAACCCAAAACATGCTTTTGGAATCGTTTGGTTTATTTCACAGTTTTTGATTTTAATATTACCTGTGTATTCTAATAGAATTCTTTGAAATTTGTTATTCTCTTTCCGGATTTCTTGTGATTATTGATAAGCCTGAGAATGTTTATTTATTCGATGTCTGATGATTGTGATAGTCAGAAATGTTATGATCACAAATATTATGTTGGATATTGTGTTTGAGAATTTGAAGTCTGCATTTCGAAAATATGCACTGATGATGTTTGCATCACTAAAAAGTTCAAATGCTTTTTTTAATTGCCATTGAAAAAAGCATTGGAACTTTTTAGTCGTTCTCTGCTAGAATGAAGAATTAGTCGAACCAGGTAAATATATTTATTCCTTCAAATTTTTTCTTAAATTTTTAATAGTTAAGATATCGGAAACGGATTCTTTCATATTTCCTTGTGTTCTTCTTGTCATTCGCAGACTTCTTAACTAGCTTCTTTCAAAAGAGAGTTACCCAAAATGGTTCAAAAAGAAGTGTTCTTATATAATTCGATAAATAGATAAATCAATCTATAGCTGTAATTCAGTAAATCTCTTATTTTGATAACAAGTAATAATTAAAAAAAAAAATTCTATTTCTACTTGGGTCAACAAGGAAGAAATTTATTTTAGCTACTTTTTATTAAATAAGTATCAAAAATATTAAGTATCAAAAAAATTGATTTTTGCAAGAATTGAACTCGCATTCTTCACCTTCATGTGAAAAATACTGAATTCTTCGCATTTTACCAATTAAGCTACTACCTGTCGATTTCGATTTTCATTGTAAACTGCTAAAACTCTATTTAAAGAGTTAAAAATCAATTAAATTTAATGAATGGGTTAATATTAAAAAACAGCATTAGCATCAAGCTGTATTCCATTACAAATTTAAAAAAAAATATTTGAATTTGAATGGATGAATAAAATGTATTTTATAAACAATTGAAAATTTAAACAAGATATTTAAGTAAATATATATAGGAAGATTTTAAGCTAATAGTAGGGAATTGAATGATGGATAAATTTTTCATAGTATTGTTTATGTAGTCAACCATCTTGATTGGCGGCTTGGCACTGTTTCTATACTTGGCGAAATAAAAGGGGCACTAAATTAAGATTTTGCCGTCATGCATTTCTTTTAATAATAAGAAATTATAAATGCATTCATTACTAAAAGTAAATTAGTATTACTTTAAATTGTATGAAATACTAATGGTAATTTTTCATCTGTTACTGAAAACTTAGTCATCAATTTCTAAAATTACAATTTTCTGGTAGCAGAAAAACATATATGTAAATGTTAGAAGTAAAAATCTATAATTCTAAAATGTTTAAGGAAATCCAAATTTTATATATATATATATATAAACAGGTAGACATAATGTTAATAGCATTGAAATAATCTCAGAAGGTGCTTAAATTTAAGGCAATAACTTTAGTAATATCAGTGAATTTTGATGAACCATATCTCATAAAAATGATACAATATTATTTACCAATACTATAATTTTTTTTATCGTATCATAAGTTTCATGTGAGTAATAAGTTCTCATCTTCAAATTGTAGAAATTAATTGTCCTCAAAAATTAGCGATACTCCTGAAATTAAGAACCATCACTTTGAAGATGAAAATACTTCATGCTTCTTCTTCGTTCAATTCGACAAGATCGTTTTATTAATAATTTTAATTGACTTAGCTTCTCATTTCCGATAATTTCAATTTAAAAGCTATTATTCATTAAACTACTTTTCTTGTCATATACAATTTCACGAAAAAAAGAGAGAGAGAGAGAGATAATGTTATGTAAAAAGTTCTGACTTGTGAACTGTTGTCTATAGAGGAAAATTTTGCCTTGTTAGCGGTTTATATAAATAGATTTGAAATCGATAAATAATCCAACTTAAACGTACACAGAAGCACTTTATTTTTATTGGAATACATACACTTTAAGAAACTTTGAGTTATTTTTAAGTCTTTTTATTGATTAAATAGGTTAAAAGAAAATCCTTTTAATAATAAATTAATCTCTTCGTAAATATTAAATTTACTCTATTTAGAACTTTGAGAATAAGTAGTAATACTGGAAGCTGTGAAATGATTGATGCTTCTGCTGCTGCTGTCGTGTCCGTGTTTTTACGGAAAGGATATGCAGAAGCTACAGAGGGTAAAGGCCCCTGAGCACCCAGTGGGCAGAAATCTGAATTCTAGTTCATAGGAAGAGGGTACACACATTCACTTGCACAGCCTCTTTTTACAGGGGGGCACAATCCCACGCCTCACAGATAGATCACAGTTGAAGAACAACCATGTCCGAACCGGGACACCCAGATCACGTGAAAAACGCTCATCAACCTATACAAGGATGCCAGCTTGTGAAATAATTAATCGACTTAAAAAATGTGTCCAATACCTTAGTATGAAACAGAAATTAAATCGTGAATAAATGTTTTAAACTAAATTTCTCAGAGAAAATTTATAAATGATAATAATTCCAAGGGCTGAACTCATGGATTGAAGATACCGTTGTTTCTATAAACGAAACAAAAGAATTTTTTTTCTCTACATTAGCATTTTACTTACCGTTCTCTCAAAAACCTCGAAACAGTACTTGCAGAAAAAAAAAATTGCTTTGAAAGAATCCTCCTCCCCCCTCCAAAAAAATCCTAAGGAAAATCACTAAATAGATCTTTTAGAATTTTTTGTTTTTGAAAGGCACCAAATAGAAAATTATAACACAGTGCTTGATTGCTACTTTGATCTTTATGTGCTTTTTCATCGTTTCGTTATAAGCATTTTCTCTAAAACTTTTCATGAAAACAGATTTAAATAACAAACATTTGCAATTTAATTCAAATGAATTTGATGTAAGTTTTTTTTTTTTAAATTCTTACGCAAATGGTTGGTTATGTCTTTTTATTTCTTTAGTAACGGCATGTTCGAAAAAAAAAAAAAAGAAATAGCGATTAAAAAAGTCTTTATATTTACGCAACAAAATCATGTCACCTGTTATCGCCGTGACATCCCCTGAGATGCACTTCTAACCTGTCCGGCAGAAATGTTCTGCCACAGTTCTCGCAGGGGACTAGTTGCTGCAGATGCATCTGCCAGGCAGCTTCAGACATGGCCGCTGTGTCGAAGGAGCCGTCCCCTAAAGTAAAGAAACATTAACACAAATTTTTAATTATGAAACAATTGTAAATCATATTAGATGTTCAACTTTGCTTCCGCACAGCCTATTGCACAATATTGTTCGACATTATGTGATAACAAAGTATACGTCTACATTCGAAGGAAAAACATTTTAAAGATCGGATATTTAAAAAACTATTTAAAATTATGGTTTTTAGATGTATTGTCAATAACAATACAAAATATTATAAATACAACAAAACTATTTTAAAATATTATATATTTCGAGAAATAGGAGAGTTTGTAATAAATTTTAAGGAAATTTAACTAAAACGGTTAACATTCTATACAAAATTGTAATGCAGCAATCCTATTTTTCTTAGTGCACAAGTTATAGAATATAATGATGAATGAAATGAAGCAAAATCTCAGAAAAAATTTGAGATTATGGGTAAAAATATGTGAATATATGCATTTCCCCCCATAAATTCATAACTTAATTTTTCTAAAAACGCCTATAAATGAAAAAGTATTTGCCCATCATTAAAACTTTTGGTTCATTTCATTGCCCATATTATGTCAAACCCACTCTGAAATTTTTATGCAAATATCTCTATTAGTTTTGGAGATATCGTGTTAATGGTGGAAAAATTTTATGAAAATTAAAGTTTCGAGAAAACTGAAGCTAAAGACAAATTTTAGCTGAAAAAATATGTGACTGGATGATAGGTCAGGTCTTCCTTATCCAAGAAATGATAAACTGTTTTGGAAAGAGAAAAGCCTAAAATGCAAGAAATAACAATTTTTTTTAAAAAAAATTCTCCAATGCGGCCGATACCCAGTGTTTTTAGCGTACTCGGATACCTTAATCACTATTACACAATATTAAACTGTATTGTGGATGTTGATCAATGTCAGACAATATTGTACAGTATTTGTGTGCTACTAGGGAAATGACTGCTGGTGTGACCAGCTGTAAGTGCTGGTCGAAATAGAAAGATTCAAAATATCGCACATAAGTTTTTGAATCTATAAAATAAGAAAGAAGAAGAAAAAAAAAAAAAAAACTGACATCAATGTATTAGTGCATTATTGTTTACATAAACAACTTATTTTCAATCGAAGATATGTTTTCAGGTCACGTGATGTGCGGAAGATTCTTATTTTTTCTTCCATGTGTTGAAAACTGCGATTAAGGAGTGTATAATTCTCTTAAGTTCTTACGACAGTCTGCTCTTTGTAAAAGCACATATCGTGAGAATAGCTCAGACCGAATCTTCTGAACAGGTTGGTGAGATCAGCTCAATGTTATATACAGGGTGTTTATAATTAAAGTTACACTTTGAAATTTTCATAAAAGGAAAACTATTGGATCAAATGCTATCAACCTTATTAATTGCTTAAAGGAGGTCATGGGAATATTTTTTCCCCAAAAGAAAAAAAAGGTTTAACAACTCACCACCAGGGGTGAAATTTTGCTGTATGCAATATTGTTAAGCAAAACAGGTCATGAAGACATCGGTTTAAAATGTATTTAATCATTGTAGAACGTGTTGCAAAGCATGTTAAATGTGTGTTATTTCAAAAGCACTGTTTATGGTGATAATCTAAACAATTCTGTTATGACTGAAGACTTTCTGACTTATAAAAAAACACTTTTTATTCAACATTAGGAAGAATGGAACTATCAGCTACATAAATATGGATGGAATTCTAAATCACAATTTTTCTTCGTTGCCAGTTCCTTTAACTCAATAACAATTTAATTAATTAGAAAGGGCAACAGGAAGTGGGAAATACAAGATGAGTGGCAACATTCTCCCACCTTTTGTATTGCATGCAAACACTTTAAAGCAATACAAAACACAAGCAAAATTATAACATATTTAGATAAAAAAATAAACAATCGTATAAATGAGATTATAAAAGTTAAGATTAGACCAGTTCACAAATTCAGTCTTTTTACAGGAATTAATGGACGGCCATATCGAGATTTCTTTCCTTCCTCGAGAACATCAACTGCAGTAGGGCCAGGGTTTTGTGCAGAAAATTCAGTTCCTTGGTGGTCCTTGCTGATATGATCACTAGCACTAAGCTCCAGAGGATAAATTCGTTGAAGCCGTCGTATGATTTCACCACTGGCTAGGCTCAACTTGGCCACACGTTCCACACCGTCCTTCCCAGGAAACAATTCGATCACTTGAGCCAAATGCCAATTCATTCGGTTTGGGTTCTTTGATTCAACTATGACAATTTCTCCCGGAGAAATCATCTTTCTTCTTGAAGCTACTTTAGGACTTCTTACTAACTATCCTAGGTATTCTTGGTAGAAACGTTTGGGTAAATTTGATCGTAGGGTATGAAGGTCACGCACCCGTTTCAATATATGCTGAGAATCAATCAGGTCCAAATCAAATGTTTCTCTTTCTTTTATATCTTGAATGAAATGAGCTGGTGTAAGTGGTTTAAGCTCCTTGGGATCGTCTGACATATATGTTAGTGGTCGCCCATTTATTGTAGCCTCACAATCGTAGAGTAAAGTCAACATTTCTTCATATGTTAAGCAAGCTTTGCCCAAACATTTTCGGAGAAGTTCTTTAATACTGCGGACCATACTTTCCCAAAATTCACCGTACCAAGGGGCGGAAGGGGGGCCAAATATCCATTTTATTTTCATTAAAGAACACTCAGTTTGAATGAAGTCCCAATCCAAAGATTTCAAGGCATTTGCTGCTCCCACAAAGTTTGTACCATTATCTGTGTATAGCGTTGAACCTCTTCCTCTTCTAGCCCAGAATCTTCTCATAGCTTGCATAAACGATTCGGTAGAGAGAGATGAAACTAGTTCCAGGTGGACTGCTCGATATACCGCACACGTGAATAGAACTATTCACGCTTTGCTTCCACCACGTAAGGAAAGCGGACCGGCCAGATCCGTGCCAGTTATTTGAAAGGCTGCAACTCTGTGTATTCTGTCCAGAGGTAAAGGAGCTGGATCTGGATTAACTTTTCCAGCTGTTAGCCTTTTGCATTTTATGCACTGTTGTAAAATTGCTCTTATAACTCTCCGACCCTTGGGAATCCAGAATTTATCTCTTAAATGAGCTAAGGTCGTTAATACCCCAACATGCATTAAGGATCTATGAATATGCAAAACCAGTCTTTCCAGAAGAGGGTGGTCTGGTAGAACTGTTGGATGCGTAAAGTCCTATGGATCTTGACTGAAAATTAGTCTTGTTTGAACTTTCAGTAGGCCATTTTCTTCGAAAAACTGTATAGTATCCTTATACTTTTCACGTAATTCAGAGGGCCATTCTGACTGCATGATTTTTATCAGAGTCTCCTCTGCCTTTTCAATCTCTTCACATGAAAGGGAATTGACTAACTTAGGAGAGTTTTTCTTAATATTGTTGCAGAAGCTGAGAACATAAGCTGTCATTCTTAGAACCTTTGTATAGCTTGAAAAGTACAGGAATCTATCTCCAAATCTCTCTTCGTTTCCTGTGATTAAATTTGTCACAACTGTCTTACGCCGCTCTAGAAAGGCTTCGTCCGGAGTTTCTGGTACCTCAGAACATGGCCAAGATTCTTCGACTTTATACAGCCAACTTGGACCCTCCCACCATTGGCTTTGCAGGAGGTCCGACCAATCGCAGCATCGTGTAGCCAGATCAGCAGGGTTCACCTCTCCAGGTACATGTCTCCAGTCATCTAAATTGGTTAAATCCCTGATCTCCTTTACTCTATTTCCCACGAATGTGTTCCACGGCTCTTTTTTCTTAATCCAACTTAAAAACTACCATTGAATCGGTCCAAAAGTAGGTTTTAGAAACTGTTCGTAGGATAGAATGTACAGTTTCTGCTAATCGAGCACCTAACGCTGCTCCCAACAATTCAAGTCGTGGGATTGTGGATTTTTCATTGGAGCAAGTCGAGCTTTAGCTGCTATGAGCTTGACTGTAACTTGACCTTGTAATTCACTTCCTAGAAAAGCGCATGTGGCGTAAGCGTAGGCAGAAGCATCTGTGAAGATGTGCAGTGAGAAATCATCATATTTTTCAGGAAACAATCTTCGAGGTATTGTACATTTAGGTATCAGATGCATGGTTTTCTCCCATTGTCTGTATTTATGCTCAAGTTCTGAGGTTAACACTTCGTCTCAGCCTACTTTTCCTCTCCAAGCGTCTTGCATAAGCAACTTTGGTAACAATAAAGTCGGAGTAGTAAAGCCAATCGGGTCGTAAATGCTGTTGATTACAGATAGAAGTACCCTTTTTGTAACTGGTTTATCTTGGGTACAATCTAAATTTGATGGTAACTTGCAAGAAAGTTCGTCTCTGATTACATCCCAACTCAGACCAAGTACCATTTGTGCATTTTGATCTTCCTTAGAGTCATTAGAAGCCCAACAGCGCAATTTAAAATCACATTCTTTCATTATTTCTATGGATTGAGATTTCAATTGTTCCAATTCTTTAGCGTCGTTAACACTCATCACCAAATTGTCCACGTAGAATCCTTCCCGTAAATGACCAATTGTCTTCCTGAGGCTCTCTGTCTGGAATTTTTCTCGTTCTATGTGGTAATTTATAGTTGCATTTAGCAGAAAAGGGCTAGATGAAACACCGAAGACTACTCGACAATGACGATAAATTCTTATTTTTGAGCATTCAGCGTTCTCCCACCATAAAAATCTTAGGACATCTCTGTCTACAGGTCTCAAACGTATTTGTAGAAATGCTTGTTTTATATCTGCAATTACACCTATGGCACCAGAACGAAATCTCAACAGTAGAGGCGGTATTTTTTGTATAAGACTTGACCCACACTTAAAAATTCTTTCAAGGAGGCAAATCCCGGTTTCTTGAACGAAGCGTCGAATATTGGTCGAACCTTTGTGGTATTGCTTGAGAGCTTAATGACAGGTCTATGAGGAAGGTAATGGACTTCCTTGGCTATTTCATCTGTTGGAACAGCTTCTATAATGCCTTCTGATTCCCACTGTTTGAATACGTTATCGTAGGCTTCAAAGTAATTTTCGTTTATCAAACGCTTAGTTGCTGTACGAAGTCTGGATTCTGCTGCATCGCATTTATCATATAGAGCAGGATGTCCGGCTAACCATGGTAAAGCTACTTCATATCTTTAATCTTCACAGATCCTAATTGTTTCCTTAAAATGAGTCAATGTTTCTTCTTCAAGGAGGCTTTCATTTTCCTTCTCTATTGGATCTTTGATACCCAAAACTTCTAAGTCCCACATTTTAGGCATCTCCATATTTTGAAAGCTTAATGTGACTAGGTTAACAATTTTCTTTTTCTTTCCCAGTCCCAGAATTGTCCAACCCAGCAAGGTCTCAACTGCAGATACACCTGAAGATAATACCTCCATTCTCCCAGTCAAAATGCTTCCGAGTATATCAGCTCCCAGCAGAACTCGTATGGGTGGTGAATCTCTTACGACATCTGTTAGTTTTATTCCTCGGGAAGCAAGCTCAGAAAGCAATTTACTATCATGGATTCTTGGCAAGGCTGAGCATATCCTTAGTTGCTCGAGAAGAGACAATGGAGTTGAATATTTATGATTTAAGCTTTCTACGTTTACTATGTATCTTTTATGCTCAGAAGCAGGAGAAATTACTCCTCCAAACAATCCTTGAGAAAATATTTCTCTTCCAGAGGGAGAAAGGTTTAGTTCTGCAGCTAAATTCTTTTCGATATAAGATCGTTGTGATTCATCGTTCAACAATGCTCGAACACAGAATTCCTTATCTTTATTTCGTAGTTTGATCATGATGGTTTTAAGATATATTTCGTGTTCAGAGGGAAGATTTGTTAGCAATGTTTCTGTAGATTTCTTCTCATCATCGGTCGTACTGTTCTTAGACGAAAATTTTTCTTTTCCCTTGTGTAGTTCTGGAC
>JAPMOQ010015762.1:1363796-1396345 GCA_026543055.1 Argiope trifasciata | reverse complement strand
ACTGTTCTTAGACGAAAATTTTTCTTTTCCCTTGTGTAGTTCTGGACATAGTAATACATAATGTCTCCGTTGGCAAATTAAACATCTCACATTACTGTGACACTTTCTTGCAATGTGTCCAGGCTTGAGGCAAACGAGACAGCATCTTTTCCTTATAACGTGTGATTTTCTGTCTTCGTAACTCATCTCTGATAATTTTTGACAGTCTTTACTGAGATGAGGGCGGTTGCAGAAAATACAACTAAGTTTTGCTTCAGATGTGCTTGAAATTAACGAAGCCGCGGTGGGTTCATCTTTGTGTACCGATTTCTGACGATCTTTTCGTATACCACCATTTCCCTTATCTTTGCCGAATCCATCACGAGCTAAGCGGATCATTTCTTCTGATTCGATTTCATGGCGTAAAAAGCACATAAGTTTTTCCAGGGATCTCTGACTAGTAGCGTCATCTGTATTTTCTGAAATTCTACTCCTTTCCCATGCTCGCAAAACATTTTCTGGCAAACATGACTCAACCAATGGCTCTAGAAAGTCAGCAAATTTTTCTTTTGTGCGCCCTAAGCTTTCCAATGCTCTTAATTTTGTCTCTAGTAAATCGTAGAGGGTGGCTAAATCAGGGGCATTCTTACCGGCCGTAGCAGTTTTCAGAACCAGTGAAAGGAGATCGCGAACACATATTTGCACTAGGAGATCGTCCCGGCCAAATCTTAATTTTAGCTGTTGGACGGCTTTCGAATAATTTTCAGCGGTTATTGGGAAACTGGATATTAATCTAGCAGCTCTTGAATCAGGCACCATAGACTGGTATAAATACTGGAATTTGTCTATAGCAGTCAGTTCTTCTGAGTCATGTATTTTTGAAAAAATGCTCCAAAATGTTAAATATTCTTTAGGATCACCCGAAAACATTTTTAATTCAAATTTAGGTAAATTTAATTTTACTGAATAACGCTCGACAGAACTTGACAAAGATCCAGAATCTTTATTTAATAGCGTTTCTATCTTTGATTTAATCTCAAGAAAAGTATCTCTATATTCCTCTGTCGCCTCAAAATCGGCTTCGTATTCATTAACAGTCTTAGTATTTTCTAAAAGTTATGACGAAATATTATTTTGAATCTCATCTAAACGTAAAAATTTATCTTGTAACTGAGCATTCAACACGTACAGCTTATCGCCATCCTTAGCGTCTACTTTCGTCGCCAAATATTGTTTCAACTTATTCATGGTAACCGTAAACGAAGCTCTTAACGATTTTCGTTTTGTTTTCAAAGCATTCATATTTATAAATGCACTAAAAATAGTAACTTAAAATGATTCGTAATAGATTCTTAATTTCTGTTTATACTGAAGCAATGAAAGTGATTACATTTTCTTAAACTTAAATCACTTTGATCATCATAAACAGCATATCGTATACTTAAGCAGAAATTTAAATCATTCGTACCTGTACATCTTTTTAATTTCAAGTTCTTCAAATGCAGAGTACAAACTCGGTCCTGTCACGGACGCCACTTTTGTTATGACTGAAGACTTTTTGTCTTATAAAAAAACACTTTTTATTCAACATCAGGAAGAATGGAACTATCAGCTGCATAAATATGGATGGAATTCTAAATCACAATTTTTCTTCGTTGCCAGTTCCTTTAACTCAATAACAATTTAATTAATTAGAAAGGGCAACAGGAAGTGGGAAATACAAGATGAGTGGCAACAAATTCCATGCACCTACATGTGCGTAACATTTCTGCTGATATGGTAAGAACTACTGCTGACAATGCAGTAGTGTACGATTTAATTTGTTTTCAGAAAATGATGGAGTCACATTGAACATGAATGCAACACATTTCAGAAACGGCTAAACATATTTTAAACCAATGTCTTCATGTCTTGCTTTGCTTAATACTATTGCATGCAGCTCCATTTCAACCCTGGTGGTGAGATTTTGAATATTTTTTTTTCTTTTGGTGGATTTTTTTTTCATGACCTCCTTTAAATTATTGCTAAGTTTGATAACCTTTGGTCCAGTAGTTTCTCTTTTATGACCATTTCAAAGTGGAACTTTAATTATAAACACCCTAAAGTAGAAAAAAAATGAAATCGATTGAAATCATCAGAGGGGATCGCTATCGAACGTAATTGGTACATTTGAACCAAGTATTGTGGAAGAAGTGGTTACAGTAATGAAGTGGTGACATGATCCTCTAGCATGATAATACTCAGTGGCATATCCTGAAACCGGCCAAGAAATAGTTGAGAACTCTAAAAAGTTATCCTACCCACAGTACTTTCCAAAAGTTGCTTATCTATCTATCATTTGTTTCTATAGATGGCACTCCGCTTGGCTGATCAGCATTTTCGCTTTTATGAAGAGGTCAAAATTGGATAGATTCGGAGATCACAAAAGATAAGCCATTTCTTATCCTTATCTTCAAGGATTGTATTCGGCAATTGCCAAAAGCTGGAAAAAGTAATAGCTAGCGATGGACAGAACTTGAATAAATAGTTACTTTTTAAGAATAACGCTTCAAATTGCGGAATAGAAAAACGGCGGAAACAAAACTGTACAAATATTGCTTAGCAAAATTAAATCGTATTTGAGACTAAAGAAAATATTCTAGAAATTACCTCTGAGTATGACTTCAGGTTTCTTCGGCTCCACTCGCCTCAGATTTTTTGGCAGTTTGTCGTTCTCCAAGTGCCACTTTTTGAGGCAATGAGGTTCGTGAAGACCGATGGATTTCGTGCCGAACTGACGACCACATATGTAGCAGATGATAGTGGGAGGTCTTCTAGAGGCTGCTTTCGAAGATCGAAGTCCTCTCATCTGAAGTTATATTGAAAGGAAACAGATTATCCATAATGAAGCCAATTTGCCTATTCACAAATAAAGTTACTCTCATTTAACTTGTTTATGCTTTAATAGACATCTGAGATGCCTTAGTCGTGAATGGGATCAATATTATTTGGAATTCAGAAAGGCCTGTATAAAAAATATTGAAATGGATTTTGTGCATGTTCACCCTTTTTTTTTTAATATAAGAAAGTAAGTTATGAAAAGAAAATCACATTCTGTACGGAAGAACGTTGATTCAGCTGTTCAGATTAGAATGATCATCGATTAAAACAATTCTATCACGATGAAGATTGAGTTAAAGAAAATTACAGGTAATAATTTATCCTTATAATGACAATATAAAATCCGAATTATTTGTATCATAAAAAAGCACGCCTATGCATGCTATAGTGAATAGTCTAATGTCGAATTTACCCTCGGCCAACTACAAGACGGTTAGTAGGCAGCGCATGTGCTGAAAGGGACGTTTATATTTGCTACAGAATCATAAGATAGATTCAGACATTCCATGCTTGGTCATAAATTACAAAGCAAGAATTGTTTTCACGTATCGTATTAAAATTATGGATATTTACCTCAAAAAACATGGTAAAAAAGTCAACGTCAAATTTTCGGCAATGTGTGTCAAATTCTCTGCGTTTCTAATGAAGCTATCTGGGAGGCTGGTCTGATCCGGTGGCCCTCTCTCAGTCTGAGTGATTCCATCCCCGACCCCTTATGTACGGCCTTACACTGAACTCGGGTATGCTAAAGGATCGTGGAGGTGCACATCATACCAGCGGGATGACGTTTGACTTTGACGGCTTTACCAGGTTCGCTTACACGGCGGTTCTTCGGTAAAAATGAATCTCGACCCTGAAACTCTCCACTTCCGAAGCTCTAACCTTACACAAGGTTCAGATTTTTAGTTTTAAAATCCCTCTCAAGAAAAATCTATGTTTTGTAATATAATAAATGCCGTTATGTATTTGACTGCTTTTTATTCCAACCTATTAAAATCAAAATTTGTCTCAAAATTAGCATCAAAATCGCATACAAAATTTCATTTAGGTCATTGTGATTTTGAGTTACATCGTATTTACTTGCATGCGTACGCTTACAGATAGGAATGTACAGAGTAAACAGACAGACTGCGCTCAAAATGATCGAATCTACAATTTAGATGGTAAAAGTTTGTATCAATTTTTTTTTGTCTACTTCCTTAAGTGTTGTAGTTATTGAATTCATTTATAATTAGACAGAACAGAAGTTCTAAGTGAAAATAAAAGTTGTTTAACTTTGTTGTAAACTTGACTTGATCTGGAAATTTGTTGCAAAGGTTATAGATCAAATTTCATCGTTTTAGCTTAATTTTTGAATTATTAATTCCACAGAGAGAGATACTGACAAACGAACTTAGTTTTTAGACTTAGAACGATCCGAAACGTTGAAATTTCGTAAAAATCTCGACATTCAATTTATTGACGATTAAAACATTTTTCTCTTTATTATACTTCGTTTCAGAAAAAGTAAAAGATAGTGATAATCTATTAATGTAAACAATAATTTTGAATCAATTTATCAAAGTTTATTTTTTTGAACATTTGGATATAGAAATAACTTAGAGAAAGTCCTTGATATAAATGACTTATTTATATGGGAGCAAAATAAGAAATTAAAAGAGACTTAACTAGACTTTCTACAACAGAATTATTATTTTGATAGAATATAGATGGCACTGAAATTATTTTTTAATTTGAAATATTTCCATCCATTATTACCAAAATGAAAGCGAGAAAATGGCGTGTTTGCAGCCACTACTAATTACGAGAATGGAACGTTATTTATAAGCTTTATCTATGTTGCAGAAAATCTGAGATCTAACAGTCAGCTAACAAAATTGAAAAAGGTGCGATGCCTGCCAACCCGGAAGAAATTATTTGGATATCTTCCTGTGGAAAAGTAGCAAATATCACTCTAGTATTGAGAAATGATCTATTACGCCCCTAGGGATGTATTAGCTGTGCAGTAAATTCTGGAATCAGTTATAAGACTGATGACATAAAAAGATCCCATGGGGCAATTAAGAAATCTATATTTTCAATCAGAAAATAAATTCGGCACGTGGGGCATAAATGCTCAAAATTTTTCTTTTCTTTAAGCGGTGCAAAATTTTCTTGTAATATTTCTAGTATATTACACTTAATGCAGCTTTTTCACTTGTATCGTTTAAAAATGTAATAGATAATCGAAAACTTTTTTTTTGTAATTTTTTAAGGATCTGAGTTGTTTTATAAGTATTAAATACAAACTGTTCAGAAATTTAAATTTTCAAAATAAATGTCTTGCACAGAAATGTAAAGTTTACATTTTTCAAAAAGATTTCTTTAAAAATTATCTTTTTAAAAGAATTTTTTAAATTTAATTCTCAGTTTTTGCTCTCCAATTTTTTTTTGGAAGTTCCATTACTAGTTCCTAGTGAACTTAATAAAATTTGGAGTCGGATTTTGGACATTTAAATTAGATTCTGAGGCAAAAAAGGACTTCAAAATTTTTTATACCTTAAAATATCAAAATTTTTTCATTTTCGCTAAAACTTTTTATCCTAATCAATATTTTAAAAAATTGATACCTAATCATATTAAGTTACTGAAAAAGGACACATAATCCTATATTTTTGTGTTAACAGAAAAAAATTTCAATTAGTTTGAATGAAACATATTTCGCTTTTAGCATTTTGCACAGGTTCAGACATCTTAACTGAAAGACATTTATTAAAATGTAGACGCATTCGTTGAAAGGAAATTATTTTTCCATTAATGGACATTGAATTTTTTACATTGTATGATGAAGTTAAAGAAATTTTTTTGTTACCTTTTTGTTGTTTGTTAATGAGAAAATCGGATAAAAGACATTACCTCTGCTTTATCGGAATATTTTGCAAACAAAAAATTCTTTTCGCGTTCAGAAAATTGTATTGATTTCATTAGCGTGATGGATCTTACTCTAATCGCGCCTAAGTTTTCGTTCTGTTCAGCCAACCTAAGAAAATGGCGGTACTTAAAAGCTCTCAACTTAATTGATTTGATGAAAAGACAAACACAGTACACAAGAATGCACATTTAGGTCAGTGAGGTTTATGGTTAATTGCTATTAAAATTGGATGACATTTTGCCTCTGTGTCAAGTTTATCATGAAATTTGGTAGCAGGCGAAAAGTCTGTTGCTGTACATTAATTATATATTTCAAAGGCTAATGTAAATTTAAATGTAAGGATAAAGGATTACATACAAAAAGGGAAGCAATTCATTGAAGTATCATCATCATCATAATAATAAAAATTATAATTGGAGTCCAGGCATAGGGGTATCGTGTCTTCCCCGTGATCTGGACGTCCCGGGTTCGAGTCCCGTTTCTGGCATGGTTGTTCTGTGTTCTATCTGTGAGATGTATGAATGTGCCCCCCTGTGAAAAGGGGTAGTGCAAGCATATTTCTGTGTCACCTTCATTTGTGCTAGAAGTCAGACTTTTGCCTTCTGGGTGCTCAGGGGTCTTTACCCTCAGAAGCTACTGCACCCCCTTTCCGTGGAAAAACGGACAAGACATCATCATCAACTGGGAGTAGTAAAATTTAAGGTATCTGTTTACCTACGGAGATAAATTTTCGAAAAATTCCTCTAGTAAGATATTTCAGTTCATTTATTGGATCATTATGATTTGAAATAATGAAAAATATTGATCCGGAAATTCTGTGCCAATTGAGATTCTGTAAGATGTTTTAATTTGGGTAAAAAAAAGTGAAAATGGCAACAAAATGCAAAACACCTTACAAATAAAATTCTATTGCTGATATTCCAATTATTTTTACATAGCCCTATTTACAGCTATAGTTAAAGTTATGAACTAGAGTCTAAGAAATACGTACCTTTTTAAAAAAAAGTTATAGCTATTTAGTATTTCCGTATTGAAAATTGCACACGATTTATTGTTGAAAATTACATTATTATTACAAAACTAGTCGATTTAAAGTTATATCTTTAGTTCATTGCCTTTAGGACACTTAAAGTAACATATATGCAAAATTTCAAGGTATTTTATTAATAAGCTTTTAAGATGTTTTGTTTTGTGTATGAAATTTTTTACGAAATCCAAGTTTTTTCTAAAAAACTCATTTAACGTTTTATTTGTCTTGTTCAAAAAATATTTTGTTAACAAAAACAATGCTCAAAAGTAGTTGTAATTGCCAATTCTTTTGGCATAAAAACTATTCAAAATGTATTCTAATGAACGTGACCTGCTTATAGAATATATTATAAAATAAATTATAATTGAAGGAGGCATGTATTTGATAAAATATCGGAAAACATTCATCTACCGTTTTCGTTTTCAGTTACAGTGGTTTATAAAATATTATACATCTCTGTTTCCATTTATCGTAGATTTCAAACAAACGGAGATTTGGTAACCTAAATAAATGGGGTTTAAAATAAAGCAACATTTTTTTTTTAAATTTTGACCAAAAACCGCCTTTTAAATGCCTATACTATAGATATTTCTGCTGTGTAATGCCTTTATTCTCTTGAAATAATAGTAATTTCTTTTGGAAAATAAAGGACGATCAAAATCTTGTCCGTAACATTGTGGCATGTTAATATCATAAGAATTGATTCATCTTTATTTTTTCATCTGATATGGTTGCATCAGTAGCTGCTTTCTATACATGGCGATTTTTACAGAGCACAGTTACAGAAGGTATACCAGATTTATCAGTCAACGATAACAATTTATTTTAATAATTTTAATATTTTTTAAAATAATTTTCTTAATTGTTAATCAATACATTAATTAAGTTAAAAATTGATATTGCATGTAGAGTTTCATCTAGGAATTAATATGAAAATATTAAGTTTTAGTATATATAACAATGTACTGCGTTTATAAACATTAGTTTTGTAATGTTTATAAACGCTTTTGTATGTTGTTTTTTTAAAGATTAATAGGTAGAAAATAATGAAAATAAAAATGCTTTATGCACTTTTTTTAATAATGTGAATAATGTACGAAATAATATTATTTTTTTATTAAACTTCTTGCCAATAAAAGAGAAACACCGAATAAAATAAAATAAATTAATAGTGAAAACGATTGTCTTTCGAAATAACACTGAGATTAAAATATACTATAAATGCAATTGAATTTGCAATTTACGCAGAATGTTTCTATTAGCATTTTGAGCTTTTAAATATTTCAGTTTCTTCTTCCCTATTTTTGTTAAAAAATGAATTGAAGAGGGAAATTATTCTTGTTAGTAAATTGTAGGCAAACAACAACTAGTGATATTTGCAATATGTTGTTTTTTTATTATTTGTTTATTCTATTATCAAGCAATATTTTGTAATCTATACTTATAATAAAGCTCAATGTGTGTGTGTGTGTATGTGTGTTGGCGCTCTACAGGCCAGACCGTTGGACCTACAGCTACCAAATTTGGTACATGCATACCTTGGAGGTCGGGAATGTGCACCTCGGAGCCCTTTTTTCGAATTTTTAATTAGAATTAGAATTAATTAAAATTTAAGCGAAATTTCGACGTTTTTCCGCTATAACTTCCGAAAATATTATCGGATAAACATGATTTTAACATCAATTTAAAGATTAAAAAAAAAATTAGCTTTCTAATAGTATCAGCATTTTAACATCTAACCCTTTGCACTCGAGCGGCGCCGATACGGCGCCCGGCCGATTCGAAGTGGCAACTCGAGCGGCTCTGCTGCGGCGCCCGAGTGTTTTAAAACTTTAAATCGAACTACGCTGCTACGACGCTATGGTGTTTTGTAACTGGATCTCCTTATTTACAATATGCGATAAGATAGTTTTCGTGGACTAGGCTCTGTTTACATTGTAGCCAAGTCTTAACTCAAATTAGTTTGTCTCAGCGTAGCATTCGCTTGAAACAGTCTTGGCAGTAAATATAGTATCTAGATCTATATACGTTTGTTTCCTTATAAATGTTTTTCAATTATTTGTAATACGTTTCCCGAATTTGGCCAAAATCGTTTCGAGTTGCTGGTTCGCGCAAGCGAAAAAGGCCTCGAGTGCAATGGGTTAACTTAAGCTTCTATTTGTAATGAATTTTTAAAGAAGCATTTCAACTATATTTTTCAACAATATATTTCGGACAAAACAATAAAATTTAATCTGCAGGAGCACATTACGAGTGGAAGGGGAAAAATTATCTTTTATCAATAGGTTGCCATCAGATAGATAAAAACTCAAATAAAAAAAATAATTATTGCAAATAAATTTAAAAATGCAATTTTCAGCACGTGTCTGCATGAAATGAAATAAATATGAAATATGTTTTTTTTTCTTTTTAAAAAAAAGAAAATGCAAAGAATTTTTTGAGACTTTTACAATATTATTAATTAAATAAATCAGCTTTGTTCAATAATAGAAATACATCTATAAAAAAGTCTAAATGAAGTAAATAGCTGCATAGTATGTAGCACGAGTCTATAAATGCTTTAAAAAATGAAGAATATTTAGCTTTTAATTAAAAAGAGATGAACTTGTGACATCAGTGTTTTAATGTGTAACTCAAGCTTCCATTTTTAACGAATTTTTAAAGAAATATTTTAACCATGTTTTTTTGAGCACGTGACTGGATAAAATAAAATAAAACAATGCCGGAAGTTCAAATAAAAAAAAAACTATCATCGCAAATCAAATCTAAAGAAATACAACTTTCAGCATGTGACTGGATAAAATAACATAAATATAAAATGAGATATTTATGGTTGACCTGGTTGAATATAGACTGGATATGCATAGAAATCCCGACTTAATGGCATATTTCTATAATCGTTTGTAATATCTGTATCATTAATTCAATAATTTTTCCCCTTTTTCGCTTTCTTTAAAACCATATTTAACATTTTGGCAACATCACCGAAAAAAACATTTTTAATATTTTGGAAGCATAATCGATAAATTGTTAGAGCATTAAACTCAAAAAGTTTTTTCGAATAAAGTTACCGACTCTTTAACTACTAATAACTGAATCTTTTAACATTAACTATTTCTTAAATTTTGACTAATGAATATGTGATTTAATTGAAAATTTTAGAACGCATTACTCATGGCGAACCAGCTGGTCGCCAAAGGCGACTAGTCGTTAATAAAGGAGCATATATTTATTAACTGCGATTTCTTGACGATTTGAGGGATAAAGGTTTTTATTGCGAGGGTTCATTTAGCATATTTGAATCAGTTAATGAAGAAATTAAGAATACTACTAAAAGATGAAAATAAAGAATTAGATAAAAAAGAAAATATTCTCAACAATGTACTAAAAGACACTGTCAGTGTAATTGTTAATTTCTAGTATACAAGGAATAAGAAGCAAAAAGTTCTGTAATCAACAAAAAATTCGCTCACGATTTTGATGAATCTTCGTATTTCATATATCTCTTAGTTAAAAAACAAAAACAAAAAAGAACCCGAGTTTTTAGAATTTTTTCCTGTTTGTGAACATAGTAACTCAAAAATATTTTGAGTTAAAAGAATACAATTTGGTATATAGCTCGTCCTTACACTAAATTTATAGATTTCGATCAAATTTTGAATGGAATTCATTCGAAGGAGTATCTGGCTATCTGTCCTAGTACAAGTGAATTCAATAATGATAAAATATAAGGAACTAGATAGATAAAACCAACAATCAAATTTAGCATCTATAATCTGAATTTAATCAAATTTGAAACCGAATCTGTCCAGGTGTTAGTTAACCATTTGTATTTTCTTACTTCCAGGTGCCCGCCTGCATAAGGACTAAAAAAATCGTAACTTAAATAAATGAAATTTAACTTGTAATTTTAGGAATAAAATTATAATTCTTTTCATCCAATTTTGATCCAATCATTTAGAAGAAATCGTCCCAAATATATCAATTGATTATCAGATAATTGTGGATTGATTGAATTTCAATGATTAATTACCAAAGATCGTAAGCTAGATTCATTAAAAATAATCGATTCATGCCAAATATCACTCTTTCGTAACTTTTTCTTATCACTGGCATGTTTGTAGTAAATGCGTAAGTACAAGTTTCTCTTAATACATTATAAACCGCACAGCTCTCAAGTGTGAAATTAAAATTCTGATTTTTTACTGGGTTTGCAACCTGCATTTATATCTGAAATTTTATTCGGGGTAGGTTTATAATACCTTTATTAGAGAATATGAGAAAGTTTCTGTGGGTCTACTGCCTTTGGTTTAAAAAATTACCGAAACAAATATTTCATCTATGCGTTTGTTTTTAAGAGTTGTTTAATGTTGTTCTATTGTCAAATCTGCATTAAAAAAGTCAATCAATTGTGGTATTGAAAATTAACTTTACATTTTCGTATCATTTATGAAATACTGCCGACTTAAGCTGAATGACAGGATCTTGTAACAGAATTATCTTTCCGAAATAAGTCGGAAAATTTGTGTTAAAGACAAGATGAAAATACAACTCTTGCACAATCTTGGAGCTTTAACCCAGTTTTTGATTTATTTGAAAGCACATACTAGTGGAAAAAATATAAACTTGAATTGCGTGTTAGGAAACTAACTTCAAGTATTTTACTTTATCTTGAAAAAAATGATCTTATATCTCAGCTTGAATGGAATCTTAAAATCATAATTTCTAAAGCAGTGATAGGAAGAAAATGTTCATGTAACAAGATCTTTTGAAAGAAATGCAGAGCTAGACAATAGTGTGGTTGCAAGGAAAAACTAGTGAATAAAGTTCCCATCAATAAATAGATTTTGAAACAGAGATTCACCATTGAGTAAGAAATGTTGGATAGGCAGCTAACTACACACATTTAAGCAATGGGGATCCAGCTATTAAGAGGAATCAATTATGCAACTAGAAACAAATGATTATTAAATTTCTTTTATAAATTAAGAGTTTAGAGATCCTATTAGAGTCATTGTAAAATAAATTAGCGAAATCCGTATTTTCCTATTTTATCAGTTGCCTATTTTATTCGATTTTTGATGGTAGGTTCCTCTCAGGTTCCCTGAAAGGAGGGAATGATAGTTAAACTTTTTTACTTAAAGATTAGTTCCCAATGTGTAAATATAGACGAACGGTAATATTAATAATTTAAGTGGAAATGAAGATATTCATATCAAACAGTTTATCAAGTTACAAAATCTTAGTTATGACTAACCCACTGTAGACGAGAGTAGCATTGAATAACAATCTGTGTGATTGCATGGAAGTGAACGAATGGGTTTGACTGAAAATCATCCTGGTGGAAAATGAATTCAAGTCCACCTCTCAAAAGTCATTAATTGTGGAAGGTTTCCAATAGTTGTCATAGCGATCAGCAACGTATCTTCACAGTTGCGTGTCTCCCGGCAACCTTCCCTTTTGTTGAAATTTATCGACAAAGGCTTATTACCCACAATCCCACTGACCCAGATGAGGCGCACGTGGATAAAAAAAAGTTCGACAAGGAAACATATTTTGAGCAAGAGTAATACATCGATTGAGAGAACAGGATTCCACTTATTTCTCATTGATCTGAGATTCGATTTTTTTAATTTCTCAGTATAAGTCTGATATTTTTAGATAAAGAAATACATGTAAGTGGTCTGAATTCTTGAAGGTCATTCTGAATGAAAGAATTACCAGACAGTATTGTATGCAAAATGTAAATTTAATTAATGATCAGTAGAACATGTTGATGATTTAGAATTGATTTAACAAATATTTTTAATTTCTTAACATAAATCTTTTTTTAATGTAATCTTGTGTTTAATGGATGTTTAGGATTTTAGAGCGATATTCTTAATAAGATAGGATGAATCGCAAATATTTTTCTTATTAGAATTACCTGCCCTCTTTGACGACCAGCTATTTATCTACTATCTATTAAAAATAACCGACTAAACTAGTCTTCGAACGATAACCGCTTTACCGAGTTCACTAATTTTTTATAAATGTAAATGTCGATACGTTGTCACTGGTCTCCTATTCTAAACTGTTCATTTTCGAGAAAAATTTCGAAACAATACTTCTGTGTACATTCTTTGGGACAAAAACCTTGAAAGAGTTCCCTGTTGGAAAACTAAAGATGCTTAATATACCCTTTATGCTTTCAGATTAATTCCCACCGAATCTACCACGGCGTTCCGATTGAGTGTGTATTTGCAATGTAAAGAACACTGTTATGAATTTAGAGTCCTTGTACGGTCTTGATGAAATCTTTTCTGTATGCCTCCGAATGGGTCAGAGTAACTACTTTTATTTTTAGATTGAAATGCCTTATTTTAATTGAGTGATATAAAATTTTTAGGCATCAAATGCAAAAGCTGATGCAATAAATTCAGTCGAAGACAAGATAGATGATTAAAAATATTATCAAGCCATGAATTTAGAGAAAACTTTTAAAGCCATCTTTTAAATTTTGTATAGTTTAGGTTAGCTATATTAACATCCCATTTTAAAAGCAACACTAGGGCTATTTTGGGCCCGACCAAATAATTTTGATCCATGGTCAGATAATGATGGCGACACTTGAGCTATCACCGTCCTCCCCAAGCTTCTACACCACACCAGCGGGAGGACGTTTGGCCCAGACGAATTTAACGTGCACTATACCCACTTACTGGTCGGTTCTACGTTGGAATCGGGTCTCGAACCTGATACTTTCCGATTACGAAGCTGAGATCTTATCACCAGTCTACGATGGTTCTTAAATTTTATTTTTTTGCGCAAGAGGTGGCAAATTATGCAGATGCTGTTTCAAGTGCTATGTTGTACTATAGTACTATGTTTTTTGCTTTGTAATCTAGTATATAAAAAGTGAAGAGAATGTGTATTTGTAGTATAAATAATAGTTACGAATTTAGAATCTTTATACGGCTGTGATGAGATTTGGCACATATGCAAAAATAATTCTTCAAATACAAAAAATGCTGTTAATTTAAAATTCAGTGACATTTTTCATAAATATTGTCTCATGAAAACAATTTTAATACCAATTTAAAATTTGAAAGGTTATCTTTTCCAATGAAATGATTTCATTTCTTATAATTTTTGCCCAACTTCTATGATTTAAAAAATATATTTTGTGTGTAGTCTGTAATACTGTTTTTTTATGTAATGATTAAATTGGAACCAATATCATTGTGTTATCAAATTATTTGATCATAAGTTTCAATTAATATTAAAATTAACATAAAAAATTGGGTATTAATTTTGAAGTATACATTTAATTTCTTCTATTATACCGCAAAATGCCCACTTTTAACTTTAAAAAAAATAAGCGTGATGATTTATTTTTCAAAAAATTACTTTTTAGAATTGTTTAAACTTCTTTTTTGTTCGTGGTGACGAAATAGTTTAATTTTCTATGTTTTACATTTGCAATTTTTAAAACACTCTAAAGGTATATCATACGCTATACGTAGTTCACAAAAAGAAATTACTATAATTATAAAAAAAAAAACATTGTTTTTATCAATCAAACTTTGTGCGAACTAGGGAAATCTGTTTATCTTATTGTCAGAGTATAAGTGAATGAGAAATAAAATTTGACTCTGGTTTTATTCTCTAATAGATAGATAAATTTGATGTAGATACCTACCAGATTTTGAAGCAAATATGTCAAACTTGGACCTCTCTCGGTCTGGAAGTACATATGCAAAATTTTAAAACTCAACGGCAAGATAGTTAGAATTTCGTGTCAAGTTATTGCAGCTAAATTGAAGACCTTTATAAATTTTTTATTCAGATTTTTCAAATGATTATCCACCTGTTGATCTTCACTTTCTCATGCATGAAAACGCTACAACTCAGAAACGCACGGTTTAAATAAATAAAATTTGGCACCTGATTTTGTATTATATACATATTTATTTTTGTTTCAACTGGCTCAAAAAATACAAACTCCAAGATGCATATTGGGATTTTTTTTGACATACTTGATGCTTAAATTCACCAGTTTCGGGATTCTGACAACAAAAATCTAATATTTCGTATTTTCATGATCTTGGCCAATGACTACAATTTTATGCTCGATGAGGCAGAAGGAAGGTTCAATTAGAGAATATGCTAAAATATTTTTGAGGGGGCGGGGCGGATAGCCCCTCGATTATGTTTGCTTCTTCTCATTGAAAACAACCCGCAGTTTTCTCTATTTGACAAAATATAATTAAAAATCAGCTATAAAAATATTTCATGGTTCATTTTTGCATCATCAGTTGCATTTTGAAGTCAACCTTTTTGGGAAAATTTTCGCTTGTAAGGTTTCATTATTTAATCTCTCTACTCCTCTGAACTTCTTTGGCCGCAGAATGCATTGCTTTGTAATCCTGCCTGTTGATGAACATTTGTATTACGTAAAACCCAGAAATACTGCATCAGTTCAAATTACTATATATCGAGTTAAGAGAAGTATACGCTTCTTTGATTGGAGAATTATTCAATAGGTAATGCAATGTAATGTACGATTTTCACGATAAATGTACGATTATAATGTACGATAAATAACTTTCATTGGATATCTATGCTATATCTCTGTAAATCAATAGAAATATATGAAGCAAATCTGTTTACAAATCGATTAATATTGATACGAAAGCTTATAAACACCTTTTCATATGAGTTTCTTCTCATACGAACTCTTTCCAATTCTTTTTTTCTCCACTGAAGAATTCACAGTCAATTATTTTTTCTTAATTATCGACTAAAACTATAGGTTTGAAAATTATTTCTTAAGTTTTTTCATTTTGAAAATGAATATTTTCGCTTTATTGATTTATAAACAAGATGTTTTTTCTTTATATAAAGATAGATATTCATAAAAACAGGTGAACTGAAATCAAATTCTGCATATCTAGATTTCCAACCACGATTATAGTTAGACAATTTTTCCTCTTATGAGATATCGTGATATCTACATATGCAGCAGTAGTCGTTTGCACTCTTTTGCCTTCATTTTGAAGATAAGTGTCAAAGACTATTCTTTACGATGCATTGGCTATGAAGAAAATCTCAAAAACCCTAAATGCAGCACAAAATTCGTCAATTTTTTTTCTTGTATGCGAAGTATAGGAAAAGTAAAGTAGCCGTAAAAAAAAATCAGAAATCGGCATTTCATGTTTTTGATTTCCCTAAAATTGAAAAATACAATTTTAGAAAATACCCGTTCATCTGTCTGTCTATAAAAAACATAGCTCAAAAATACATTGTGCTAGACGAATGAATTTTGGTATAATAATCTTTACACCAAATTTATTAAGTTTCTATTATATTTTTAGCAAAATCCATTGAGTGAAAGTATATCTATCCTGTCATTCAAATAAAATGATAACTATAAAACGAAGAGAATCAATTGTTTAAAATTCAGTTTAAACATTACAATCACTTATCAAAATTTCAATTGAATCCAACAAGGGGAAGATTGCCTGTCGATTGTTGCTTTCAGAAATATGAACTAGTGCAATTTTTTGCTTGACTCAACTTGCCCAGGTCTCCTTACTAATTCTTTTTTCTCAATGAATAATTTAGTAATTTAATATGTATACAATTTGGCTGTAAAGACCATGCATCAAGATCATTTATTGCATATATAGGTTATCGTATTCCTACATACAATATTCTTGAAAGACAAACAGTCATATATAAATTTTACTATAAAGAGTTACATCCCTTTTCCTATGTCTAATTATAAATGCATTATTCTCCTCTCAACACAATAAAAATTGTAAACCTGAAAAAGAGCTAGAAGGCAACTCAGATTTTTATTTTCAATACAATGCAAATGAGCATTTCTTTTTGCCTCATACTATAAAGAAGGAAATTTAGTAAATATTTTGGGCGCTATTTTCCCAATCGATTGAAACTCAAATTGGAAACCACAATTTTAGTTTTAAAAATGGCTTACCAAATTCCATTTAAGTCATATTTGTGAATTATTATGTTTATATACTCTTGGATTACAGACCGATAAATGACCAATATCTTTAGTAATTGCTCAAAAAATCTATATATGCAAATCTATATTTGTGTTAATATTAAGTTTAACACAAATCTACATTTCAGATACCAAAATTGTATGGAAAATTTTATTCATCTAACTTCATCTCACTTGAATAAACAAGAAATTTTCCCGCATAAAGATTTTGCTCAAATTTTGATAGAAATCTACTAATTTGGAGTGAAGACCATTAAACGAATTTATTAATCTAACTAAAAGCATTGAATTATTGTATTCATATAATTGCAAAATATTTTCTCGTATTCCTGAGGGCGGGGTAGGGGTCTGAAATTTAGAAACTCGAAATCTCGCGGTCGAAGTTTTAAATGATAATTATAACTTATTGTCTTTAGCTCTTAAACATAATAGTAAATTAAATAAATGTTTTGCAATCGGAAAGTTCTATTACTTGAAATATCATCAACATTTGGAAATTCAATTCTATTTTATTTTAATTTCTCGCAGTATATTTCGAATACTTGGTAACGAGTAACACTCATTATACGAATTAGAAGTTAATTACGAATTTAATTTAAATAAACTACTAAAGATCGCTGGTATTTATATTATCTTAAAGCTTAAAATATTTTTTTAATGGTATGAATTTCATTTTTGCGTAAGGCTTCCTCCATTTTTAATACATATTAAAAAATTGTCAATAATGTTATGAAATTCAAACTCATCTCCCAAAACCATCAATTCACGCTTTCGCCAAAGTTAAAATTTAGATTTAGAAAAAGCGATTTCTTTGGACATTAATTCCGAAGTAGGATATACATTTTCATCTTTATTTCGGTCAAAATTAAGGTATATGCATAATTCAATGTTCAAGCATCGCAATTCGTTTGGAGTTATTTATTAAAATTTATGTTTTTTTCGTTCCCATCAAATAATACGACTCTTTTTTAAATTAAAAATATACGCATTCTATGTTAACGCCAAAATTTCAATAATTCGGGTTAACAAACTGGTCGCCAAGGATGGTTAGTTTAATTTAAATAAATCCTCACATAATATTTACAGTTATTTATCAACAAAGTGATTAACATACCTTCATACAATTGGATTCATGGGCTTTTAGCTTCCTCACATCAACTTGCTCACCACACATGCCACATCTGGTGAAACCTCCACTCTCTAACGGTGGCCCTCCCTTGTCAGCCACCACGCGGGAAGTCTCTGTCCCTTTGACCACCTGTTGCGGAGACCGGTGTACCGGCTTGTAGACTCGAATGGGCAGCCGCCCGGCTCTGTGCGGCCCTGCTGGTCTGTCGTCGTCCATGGCGGGGCGCACTTTGCGGACTGAGGGACGCCTGTTGGAACGGGACCTCAGCAGAGTATGCACGGACAGGCAGCAAGGGGAGGAGGTTCGCGATCGTCGGTTATCGATTGGTGGAGAAGCTGCAAACGAAAACCGACCAATACAGCAGACGGTTTTTACAAGTTTTGGGAAACAAAGAGAATAACTGCTGCCCTGGAAATTTTGTTGTTTATGGAGATTGCGTGTGCTTGATGATTGGCGCTACAATCTGTGAGATTTTTCATTGGTGTAAAAGAAATGTTTATTATTGTTGTCACAGTAAAATAATAATAACAAATAGCATTATATCTATGCGTCTAATGAATAAAATAGTTAATGCGTTTTATGCATCGCGTGAGCACATTAAATAATTGACAATGACATTTTATGTTATTTCAATTCAGGGTTGGGCTCAAAGGAGTGGAAACGGTGCCACTCTACACTACACAAAGTCTCAAGTTACCGAAGTCCATGAAATGATTTGTTTGCCATTTATTTAAATTTCGATTATTTTTGCTTTCGATTCGAGTTAATTTCGATTTTTATTCTATATGAATACATTTACATTTGAAAATTATCACTAGGCATTTCACGTTCACCAAAGTAAGGCAAAAAGTCTGTATGCCTTTAGTTCTCTAACAATTAACGTTCGCTAACAATTAGTTTTGATCTGATTTTTTCCGAAAGTTGTTCCATTTGAGAAAACATTCGAAACTTCTTACGAACATGAGTCTTGATTTAACAACATTTTTTAAATAAAAAGATTGAAGAAAATTTTTTCAATTCTCATAAAGACTTCATCGCAACATTACAAGATTTTTTTTAATAACAATTTATTATTGATATTTTTCTTCTAGAATCTCAATAATACAAACATTTATAATTTTTTTCGATCATAATTTATTTCAATTTTAAGTAATTTTTTTTTCTGTCCTGGGCATTAATTTCACCAGTTAGCATTACATAATTAGAAATATTTTTCCTACAATATAAATTAATAGTACAAGAAAAACTTCATTTTTGATATTTTGCATTTATGAAGAATGTCTTAATTCCTTATTCATTTGATCTATCAGATCTGGATTCATTTATCTATCCGATCAAAAAAATTCCTCATCATTCCAAATTATTAAAGAATTAAATGCAAAATATTCTAAAGCAAAATATAATAAAATTCATATTTTGGAAACTTATTCATGAAAATCGTGCAATAAGTTGAGCTATTTAATAAGACATTTAATCAATTAATTTTGTTATTTGATTTATTAATGATAATTTAATACTATTAAATGTTAAATTAAAATTATTTACTTGTTTAATATATTAATATAGTTCTTAATTCCCTAAAAGGCTAATTTATATTATGTAATACGTTACATTATTGTACAGTTCCGCTTTCGTTCCTGTTAGAACTATTTGAATTCTTTTTTGCATAACTGTAACACGCACACACATTTAAGAGAGAGTGTAGTTCGTAGATTTTTATGGGAAGAGTATGATATGGTATAGAGTGTTTCATTGGCAGAAGGTCGAATTTAGGACACGCTTCGCCATGCACAAACATTTTAAAATAATTCCATTATAAAATGTATAAATGAAAGAAGGATGTATAGTAAAAATGTCACAGGTTGAGAAGATGCATGATTTAAAACTATTTGGCACAAGATTAAAAATAAATCTCAAATGTCAAATGCTATGAAAAATATCAATGTCTTATTTATGAAAAGGGATTTCATATTTCAGGTAAGAGACTATGAAAAACAAATACTTTGCCATAATTTCTGATAGCAAAGTTGTCTTGATTTAATCCATAAAATAAGTTTTCATAGATACATTTATTTAGTCCTCTCAATGGGAGCCGCAGGGGCCTGGTGGTTTCGGCTCGTGAGCCGTAGGATTTCAGGCTCGACACCCGATTCCACCAAAGAACCGTCGCTTAAAGGGACTTGTTCCACATCAAATCCATTAGGCCAAACGTTCTTCTCCTGGTGTGGAGGGGAGAATGTCAGCTCAAGTGTCACCCTCGTCATCTGATCGCGGTTCAAAATGACGAGGTCCGTCCCAAAATGGTCCTAGTGTTACTTTACAACGGGACGTTAATATAACTAAACTAATTAGCCCTTTCAATACTAATCGGCCCAATCCGGTTATAACTACTAGGTTTTTCCCCTACCTTCAGGATTCAGGTTAAGCCATTTTTACAACTGTTTCTTCTATATTTTCTAGGCAATAACATCATAGTAATCAAATGAGTTATGTATCTGTCACCCTATATAACATCCTTTTCAAGTATTTGATGGTCCTGTAAAGAAAATATGCTGGAAACGGAACTGTAAAGTTTTGTATAACCAGTAAATAGGCTCTGATTATTCTAAAAGAAACTGTTTTTTTAAATAAAGATTAATTTAAAAATAATGTGCATAAAAATTAATATTTAATGTTGCAAATTTCATATGAAATAAAAAATAACAAGGAATTTACCTGATATATGTGTAACTGACGTCTTTATTTTTTCATTTTTTGATGAACTACATCTATGCCAATATCTTACAGAAATCAACCTCACTTTTTAGGATTTTAAGATTTATTCTGGTTGAAAATTCGATGCATCCGAAAAAAAACCTATTCACCAGATTTTTGTTAAATAATCTCCTGTAATATATTGCCTCTTTCAAGCAGAAATATTAAAAGAAATCCTAGAAATTAGAGATACAAGCGGTCAATCCTATGCAAAGGTGTCGTAAGCAAACTTCAGGAACAAATAGGAAAATTAAAAATATATTGATCCGATGGGATGTCATATTATCTAATGTACACCAGATAGTATAAATCACCAAATCATTATGGATAGCTACGCATTTTTTAAAATTCCCGATGTCTCCTTTACTGGATTTAAATGCATATACCGTAATATTTTTGTATATAAAATCATTGTAAAGTAATTTACAAACATTTTCCGAGTAATTCACAAGTTGTGAAATCGGAGTGTCCTTTTCAATGACTGTTGGTTTTGTTGAAAAGAGGCATGTTAATAAAATCGTTTGGTTTTTATTTATGAACACCCTCCAAAAATAATTTAAACAGCTGCTTTGTTTCATTTATTATTTCATATGAAAGACTATCAATTTCTTATCAGATCTCTCCCCCCCAACCCATGTAAGACGCTTCACATCTAATTCATATGCATATTTTTTTAGGTATCCGACTACGTTCGATAGAAAAATTTTGAAAATTTGGAATTAAAATAAAACGTATTTAGGGTTTTTAGTTGTATTGTCAGTTATAAACACTATAAATACAAAAAGAATTATTTAAAAATATATATTTTGTGAACTAGGAACATTTGCAGTAAATTCTAATGAAATTGAACCAAAACGATTTACACTCTATACAAAATGGTAATGCAGCAATCCTCTATTTCTTTACACACAAGTTATAGAATATGAAGACGAATGAAATGAACCAAAATCTAAGAAATTCTTCAGAAGCAAAGAAGTTATGGGTATATACGTATATATGCAAGAAAGAAATATACGTAGGAAGAAATATACGTATATATGCGTTTTTTTTCCCCATAAATTCGCTGCTAAATCTTTCTAAAAACGCCTATAAATAAAAAAGTATTTCGCCATCAATAAAACTTATGGTTCATTTCGTTGCCCATATTATTTAAAACACAGGCTGAAATGTTTATGTAAATACCTCGATTAGTTTTTGATATATCATGTTAAAGGTGGAGAATTTTTATGAAAATTAAAGTTTAGAGAAAATTGAAATCAAAGAACAACTTTATCTGAAAAAATATGTGACCCTGGATGATAGGTCGGGCCTTCCTTTTTCTAGAAAAGATTAACAGTTTTGGAAAGAGAGAAGTCTGAACTACAAGAAATAACAATAATAAAATGAATTCGCCGATGTGGTCGATAATCATTGTTTTTAACGTAGTCGAATATCTAAATCCGAAATCTGCTTTAGTATACATAAGCTTTGCTATATAAATTTACTTCATATTTTATGTAAAACAGAAACATTGATTCACCTTGTTTAGTGTCGTATATTCGCTGCCTGAAACTGGGCTGCTCTTGTATGGTGACGTTCTGCGGTCCTTTAGCCTTAGTAACCGTGGATATAACTGGGTGGACAATATTGGGTGTCGGATTGAGCAGCGTTCGAGTGGCAGGACGGACTTCACTGTCTCTGGAATAAAAAAAAAGAGAGGAATACAACTTTATTTAAAGTGTCTTGTCATATAAAAAACTGAAATGCTTTCAGATTTAATAATTAATTAATGTAGGATATTAACCAAAACGGAAGATTTGAACAAAAAGTGGAATCTAAATATTACAAAGTAATATTCAGATTAAAGAAGTCCTACCTATTCAAAACGGATATGTTAATAATTCCAAACTTATAGACAGTGTCTTGATGGCAAAGTAACGGCAGTGATATTGGAGAACTCCAACCTTGCAATACAGTTTTTCCAATATCAACGATGCGTTGGTTAGATGTTGAAGATCATACATCTCCCCATTAATGGGATGAACAGTTATGGGAAGGATGCTCAAATTTTGGGACTGTCTCATCATTTATCCAAGATTCCACTGTGCGATTGCCACGGTACTCCAAGAACTTCAACCTTGCAACACAGTTTCTCCAAAATCAACGATGCGTGGGTTAGATGTTGAAGATCATACATCTTCCCATTTATGAGATGAACAGTAATGGGAAGGATGTTCAAATTTTGGGACTGTCTCATTATTTATCCTAGATTCAAAGTTGCGATTGCCTTTTGTTCTCCAAGAACTCCAGTAATGGGAAGTAATAATCATTCATCTTCCCATTAATGAGATGAACAGAAATGGGAAGGATGCTCAAATTTTGGGACTGTTTCATCATTTATCCAAGATTTAAAGTTGCGATTGCCACTGACAATTAGCTTTCATTGCCTCAAAACTGACCATTAATATGATTACAATTTTAAAGAAAACGTCCTCACCTTTCAGCCTCACTGATTTCAAGGGATTTGGTTTCCTCTTCGCCTTCCTGTCCCCAGAACTTTGGGTCTACCGGCGTGGGGTCTCGTTGGTGCAGGGGCTTCCTCTCATTGTCCGCCCTCCAGCGCAGCAGGCACTTGGGCTGGTGGAATCTGAGGGAATGTTGGGGGCAGAGGCGGCCGCACACGTAGCATGGTACGAAGCTCCGAGGATTTCTCAATTCCGACATGCTTCATTTTAGCTCTTTGGGTGGAATATTCTGTTCAATGAAATTGAAACACATTCTATAATTGTATTGTAATATATAAACAAAGTTGAAGCAAAATCTTTAGAGAAAGACAATTTTTTGATTGGCTTAGACATTAATTTTTGAGTGTCAGTACCAATATCCTCTCGATACCGCTACGTTCAGTGGTAGCGGGATGGTCGGTTGTATGTATGCAAGAAGAAGTGCCAGTACCAATGCTCTTTTCTTCAAGTTAAATGTTAAAAACTAATATTGTAAATATCTGAGTTATCTAGCTAAAAACTGCTTCTAAATTTATCAATAGACGCCATTATAATTAGATTTTGGGAGTAACTGTTATAATATTTTGAGTTTTAGTTTAGTTATATTAACCTCTGTTTTAAAGTAATATTAAGACTATTTTGAGATGAACCTTGTAATTTTGAACAGTGGTCAGATGGTTAGTATGACACCCGATTTGTCATCCCTCTCCAAATTTCCACACCACACCAGCGTGAGGATGTTTGATCCCGGCAGATGTAATGTTCACCAGGCCCGCTTACATGGCAGTTCTTTGGTAGAATCGGGTCCAGAGCCTCAAAACCTCCAGTTCCGAAGTCGAGACCTTTCCACAGGGCACCGTACTCCGGTAAATTTTGTGGTTGATGAGAAGCATTTCAAATAAAGAATTTCTCTCTAACTGACACAAATTAAGTTAGTTTGAGTTGGAAGAAGGACAGACAATTTTGGTTTTCCTTGTCACTTTAGGAAAAGGGTGTTTGCCAATGAGGATTAAGCTTTAATGACTCTTGAATTGACTGTAAAAATTACTAGATGTAATCTTCAATTTTATTTACTTTTCGGATTGTTAAATATGACATTACACCTTCCGTCTATGGCATATTTGACGAGAGTGGAGAATTTTTCTATAATAAGATGACCTTTAGTCTTTTATAAATTTTCTTATGGAGAACTCATAAAACTCTTGGTTTGCAAGAGGCAAAACTATGAAAAACAAATTGATCATAAATGCTCGGGATTAAACACTTGGGATCAAACACAAATACTCCATTACATCATATCATCTGTTATTCTGACGGCGTCCTGGCATAGAGTTAGCGTCTCTTCCCCGTGATCTGGGCGTACAGGGTTCGGGCATGGTTGTTCTTCTATGTCCTATCTGTGAGCCCCCCTGTAAAAAGGGGCTGTGCTATCGAATGTGTGTGTATCCTTTTCGTATGATCTAGAAGTCAGACTTCTACCCTCTGAGTGCTCAGGGGTCTTTACCCTCAGAAGTTACTGCACCCCCTTTCTGTGGAAACTCGGACATCTTTTCTTCTAATCATAGCATTGCTTCAATATCTTTTATACTTATGTAGTGAATCACATTAAACACTTATGGAGGTGTTGAATGTAACTTTGAATGGTTTCTTTTTGATTTTCGATGAACAAACAATATTTACTTTGTTTTCTTTTCTTTTAAAAGATCTACTAATCTGGGATATTCATTTATTATTAACCTATATTTAAAAAATATGATGGGGGATTTATCTTTTAATCTATATGCTTAAAATAATTAGGAAAATATAAGAATCAGCCTCTAATGCAATAGTGGCCCGAAACTATCAAATTTTATCTTAGTTATATATTGGCGATATTTATATTCGACGCCTGCACCTCTTCGTCCTATATTTTCTAGAAATATTGCAGACTTTGCTTGTAGTTTCAACACCTGAACTCAATTTTGTATTACACTTATCTAAGAAATTGAGATATTAAATATTTAATGTTTAATTATAATTCAATCGTTTGACTTGTTGAAATATAATTGATTTAAGTTGTTGACATCACTAAATTAATGTTTCTAATATCGTGGGCGAATAGATATCGCACAAAGGCGACTAATAAAGTTTAACATTTTTCATTCACAAATTGATTTCATTTTTCAAAGTTTATGGAACAAAACAACAAAGCGAGACTTACTGCATCATCACATTTAAAAACTCCATTTTGATTTGATTTCTTAAATTTTTCATTCTATAGGCTGTAGACAATGTTTTGCCATTATCAATATGCATTAATTTTGATATAAATCAGTAACTGAATCAAACAATACATTCAATGTCTTTAATATCAGCTCTATATAAGCATTGTAAATAAATATTTTAATTTTGGACATCAATTATTGACAATGAACAATCTCAAGTTATTTGTATTTTTTTCCTTCTCCTACTGAGATCAATATATTCCTTGTATATTCGTACATTAAAATTAATGGACAAAAAGTCTCCAATCAACTCATCTAAAATTAGAAATTTCAATGTCCCTGCATTGCCTCTCGAAGTTTACAGGGACCTGTTTCTTTATCCGTGTTCCCCCAACTACCTGTTTTGTCACCTCTAGATAAATAACAACTTAGTGGAGGAGGAGGGGATAAGAATGCTAAGAATTTCTTATGGGCTGCGAACAAAATAAACCAACTCCTTCCTACAGTTATCTCAGTCACTCCAAGAACGACATAGAATCAATTGTTTGCTACTCCTCTCTTTGAAATTCTTGTGTAAAATAGTTTTATTTCATCTACCTATTTATAAAGGAAAATTTTTTAATTTAAAAAGAAACTGTTGCAAGTTTAATGTTTTTAAAATTTTAGGTTGTTTGTCATTTATGAAACTTCCGAAATCTGTAAATGAAAGGAATCGCGATGAAGTAAGTCAGAATTGCTTATGATTACATTTCTTCCAATTTTTAATTTTATGTGAAAGTGTTCACCGCTTTCAGAGTTATTAAATTAGTGAAATTTTAAAATCAAAGTAACTCAGTTTTAACTTCGTAGAGTTTTTTTTAAAAATACAAAATTTTATTGAAAAATATGATTTAAAATTAATTTAAAATAAATATTTCTTTTTTAAATTTACGAAAATTATTCTGCAAATTCAAGTAGAAATACTTAATTTCCAATAATTTAACTGATTTCAATAAAAACAATAATAGAATTAAGACAACTATAGAGTAATAAATTGTCTGAATCAGAAAAGTTGAAATAAACGGAAATAAATGGCACGGAAATAAAAAGGCACTGCAGAAAAATTAAAGTATGTTATTGCGAATTTTAAATTGATTTTATAATTGGCCTTAGGATAAAATTTAATAGAATAGGATAATAATAATTAATTATAAAATATATCAGCGTAAAATTTAATAGAAAATTATTACAAGACCAACAGACTTAATAAAATGATTAACATATCTGAGATACATAATGCTTTTTTCTCTCCCAAAATATATATAAAAATGAATATTTGTGTATATGATTTATATACAAACAAATAATTTTTCTATGAATAAGAAGAATTTGACCATAGAAAAGTCAATATTAATTTTCTAAAATCTAGTAGTTCATTAAAATATACGAAATTAGTTAATTACGATTAAATAGCTTTACGAAATTTCCAACGATATCATTTCGGAAATATTATGTCACAAAAATTTGTTTTACCTCTGCTTAAAGTTCAAAAAATTCTCTTTGAATAATTTCAATTTTATGTCAATATAATTATTTCTCTTAGTGTAATAATTTTTAAAAATATTACATGATGAAATCATAAAAATGTTTCAATTGTTACAACGAAATTCCAACTTTGCCAAACTAATAAATCAAGTGTATTAACTAATTTGAAGATAAAAGGTTTAATTTGGAATAAGATTTTCATATTCACTTGAATTTTGCAATTTATTCATTAATAAAATGGCACATAAAATAATATGGAATAAACTTATTCGGTTTAA
This sequence comes from Argiope trifasciata, assembly GCA_026543055.1. Classification (NCBI taxonomy): domain Eukaryota; kingdom Metazoa; phylum Arthropoda; class Arachnida; order Araneae; family Araneidae; genus Argiope; species Argiope trifasciata. Next base: position 1,369,161 of record JAPMOQ010015762.1, on the reverse strand, counting down.
TTAATATTTTTGTATCATATCAAACAAAAAAGAAAGACTTTTATTAAATAAAGTTGAACGTGTGTGCAGGTATTGGATTGTAACAGTTTAAATCAGTTCACCTAGAGTTACCAAACTTGGTATATTTATATGTTTTGAAGGGTAGATATTTTTGAAATTCTAATTTCAAATTCTCAGAGCAATATTTTTAAAATTCTAATTAAATGAAATTTTAATGAAAAATTGAAGTTATTATATGATCTCAAAATATCACAGCACAAAATTGATATTTATGTAACCTTAAAATTCAAAACATTATCAGAAAAAAATAATTGATATAATTAATTAAAGAATTATTCAAATATTTTTGTAGTATAAGCTTTCTAACTCTTTAGTTAATTTCTTAAAAATATTTTAAAAGTAATTTATGACATTTTTTTGCTGTTGAAGTGAAACTCAAATCACTTTCATTGGGGTTACTGACATTTTTCCCCCAGTGATGACAATCGTGATAGAAAGATTGGGTTTATTTTTCTATGTTGAATGAGTTACAGAATCAAAATTTCTTTTCTATTTCATTATTCATTAATTGCTAAGAGAAAAAATATAAATGAGTGGGGCTTTTTAAAAGGATTGTCGGTATCAGTTAGAATGCTATTAATAAAGAAGTGGAAATTAATGGGTGAATTTTTTTAACTTCTTTTTTCGTATTTGAATTTTGTTAATTTTTTTCAAAATCCTTATATTTGGAATATTAGCAAAGTTGCCACGTTTACGCTTTCGAAGCTGACGAAATCGAATGATGTTATTTTAAACAAAAAGATTCTGCTCGGTTTCAATTTACAACGGTGTAGATATCGTAAGCACGATTTAGTTTACTTTACCTGTGTTACTCGATAAAATTGCGATTTTTTTACTTATATTTCTCCTGCTTCTAATAAATCAGTAAAAGGTTTTTTTTCCGTTCAGATTGAAAAGTTTGACTGATGTTTTTTTTCCAGATGGGAAAGGCATCCTTTGCTTTAATTTATTTTCATTGTATAGACCAGCTCAGATAATTTATTCTTTATTTCCAGATTCAAAAGACATTGAACAATAATGAACCTACGCAATTTTAGTTGACACAATTTATAATTGCTTTTAAAATCTGTTTATTTTTAACTGTGACTATTTTATGATATGATTTGCCCAAAATATGTGTGTCAGTCGCATGCCAGTAGAAACTTTTGGGTTAACTGCATGCCATTGGCGAACTTTACTCTCAAAGGCATACTTTTGGCGAAAGTAGGCGATAGTTTAATATGACATATTTGGCGATTAATTGCTGGTTATTAATAATGATATTTTGGGTGGTTTTTTCGGTAATTAATGGTTGACATGTGGCTTGTATTCAAATACCGATTTACCTTATCAATTATTTCAATTCACAACTTTAGCAACTTTTTATTGTTGGCACCCTTGGCGACGTAAAGGGACACATTAAAGTAGTTTTAAACCAAAATATCAATAAAACAAAATCATGTTTTGTTTCGGTTTTTTATGAAATTACATTTTTCCCGTTTTCAAGAAATGTAGAACCCATTTTCTGATTTTAGTCGCATTTTATGAGTAGGATGCTTAATTTTTCAAATAAAGTTTGGCCCGATATGCTCATTTCAGATTTGTTTACTTTGATTAAACTTTGATACACAGTCATTTGGTGCCTTGCGAGGTTGCAAATTTTTTGGCGGCGCTTTTTCTGCCTTTACGTTACTGCTGCCATTCGAGACATAATCGGCCATTTTGGTGATAATTTTTTTTTTTGTCGAAAATGACTGTATATCAAAGCTGCTCCATTGTCTTTAAGTACCATCTAAATAAAAACAATCATTTATTTATAATGAAGCAAGCATTTTATTCACGAATGTGATGTAATAAATAATACATGCACGAACAGAAAGTAGTAAAATGGAAGTTTTTAGCTTCAAAGAAATGGGAAAAATAATTATTTACACCAGCAGAATTTAATATGACAATACGATGTGGTTACTAACTTCGTTTCTTTTCTTTGGCTTTAAAACGACAATTTGATTTCCCAAATTTGGCGAATTATTGCGAGAATAAAATTCAACTTTTGCTGATCTATCTTGCTTTTAAGTCTAATTTTCGTGTACCTTTACTGATCACAAAAAATAAAAATCTAAAATATATAAAATAAATAAATTTTTTTCGTCAACTTCAAAGCATTGAAATTATGCCTCAACGAAACATCACGCAAGTAAACTAGCGACACCCCATAAAGATTTAATGCATTAGATAATAGCTAAATCAATTTATGACTTATTCCTATTGAGACCTTATTCATCATTGTATGGTTTAATAGATTTCATGGTTAATAGATTTCACAGAAAAAAAACATCCTTTTAATGGAGGACGAATTAAGATTCCGTGGTCTATTAAGTTATCAGAATATAATGAAGCAAAAGACGAAATGGCATAGAAATACAAGACCATTTTCAATTTTATTTTATAGGAAGCAAAATTGACCATATCTTATTAATCACTAGTTCATGCCTTTTTCATTTTCGGGTCGATCCTATTTTAGCCCACCTCTGACGCCAATTTAAAAACTCGCCAAATTATCAGCGATAATGATTTTAAAATGGCTACCCTGACAACATCTGCAGAGAAATGCGGCAACCCTACGGAACCTCATTGGTTTATTTAAACTCCATTAGAAAACTGTTTAATCTTATTGGTACTTTCGATTACTTTCAAATACTTTCGATTTGGCGTGATTTTGAAAAATTGGCGAGATTTTGAAAAAGTCGCCAGAGGTGGGCTAAAATAGGATTTTACCTCATTTTCAAGTAATTTAGAAGATTTTTCAAAACGTAAACGAAAAATTACTTACCAACGGCGATGTTAAATCATAAATTTTCTAAACAAATATTTTTTAAAACTGGCATATAAAAATGGATTTTGCCATTGGTGCAACATCAAATAAATACGGCAACAACTATCTTACTTCGTTGAAGAGGGATCATTAGTTAGCAGCGCGTGTATCCGGAAGTCTCCGTTGCGTGTGTAATAGCTTCAGATCTATCAGTCTCGCACATAAATTCAAAATAACTTTCGATCAGAGCAACGTGCATTTTGTTGCCATGTCTCTGTCGTCAGTACAACAAACTCTTATTGACCCACAGATGGAAGCTTCTTTTGGCGAAAAGTAAACAAGCGCATTAAAATGAAAAACTGAAATGAGGTGACTGAAATAAAACTCAGGTTATTTATAATTTATATGGAACTAACTATTATCCGCGACTCTGTTCGCGTGGAAATTTCGATGCATACTTACGAAAAATTATCAAATAATAACAAATAAAAAATTAATCTAATCCAAAAACGGTACATTTAAAATTATAAGCATGCACGAAAAATATACAACATTAATACTATTTAATAACAAAAACACACAGCTAACGCAAAAACAATTTTTTTACATTGTCTACTCAAAATAAAACAAAACATCAAATCAAATCCGGTCAAATCCATTTTATTTATTGATCAAGATGTAGATAGCAACAAAGTATTATACACATTATTTTTAAACTTTTAATTTGAATGAAAACGCAGTTGTCAATAATCACAAGCGAACTTTCAGCGCCAGTTTGCGTAACGCACATGTCTGACTTTCCCTCGCCAGTTGCGGTGACGCAATGCAGATCAGAAATTTTCTATTTCCTTTATTCCGTTTTCTTTTAATTTAAAAGTACTTCAAAATGAATATGAAAGATAGATTCATTAACAACATTTGATTTTAAATGCATCAAACACTAAGCGATTGAGCAGAATCATTTGAAATAATCGGTCGAAATCATGCTAAGCCTAACCTGATTACTGTTGGGAAAAAAACTGGAGCCTTACTCATTCTTTGGCTGGACTTGGCCGCAGCTTTTTGGCGAAAAAGTTAGTTTTTAATGAATAAAAAATTAACCACAATTAATCGGAATAAAAAGCAGCCTATATTCTACTTCTGACTATAATCTATCTCTGAGCTAAATTTCATCTGATTCCGTTCAGCCGTTCTGGTGTGATTGAGTAACAAACATCCATCAATCCAAACTTTCACATTTATAATATTAATATAGATTGTCTTCCATGTTTTCAGCATAAATTCGAATATTTATTCATACCTTATACAAAGAAATGTTTGAAATTTAAATTTCCATAGATGTTTACAAAAATTTTAATTTTAAATATAACTAGGGTGTTTCGCCGCCTGCTCGCATATGCTCGCCAAATTCCAGGAACTGCTAATGCAATTCGTCTAGAATCGCTTCACAAATCATGCTCTCTTCACTCATTTGATATTTACTACACCACTTTAGTCTAGAAAAAGTTATATTCAAATAGTTGTTTATTCCGAAATGGGATAAAACAATGAAAGATATAAAAAAGTGTGAAGCAAAAAGTACCCTAGAAAATTGAGCAGAAAAGTTTTTTGTAAACATAAAAATTACTTCTCATTGAGGAACTATGTACCCAGAAACAAATTTTAAAAAATTGGGGTTTACTCACAATTTTTCAAATTTAAGAACTATACCACAGAAACAAAGTTTAAAAGATTGATATTTACAAAAAAACAGTTTGAAAGCAGCTATATTCAAATTCAGTCCTTTCCAAAATAGGATAAAAATGACAGAAATAAAAAAAAAATGTAAAGGAAAAAGTATGTAGCCGGTTAGATTGAGTAGGAATCGAATCGGAGACCCTTTTTGTTCGTTACCGCATAACAAACCATTCAACAAAAGCGATCGCTAATGTCTAGTGGCTGTTACTGACTTATTAATATACCACTATAATACCAGTGAGTCTGCGAAGAGAGGAACGAATTTTCAGGGCCAAGCGTTTTTTAAGCTTGTGAAACTTGCTTACTTGAGAGTTGCTTCAAGTGAGTTTGACGACCTTGCTTTGATTGCGTTTTGCTGCGGTTAGGTGGCACTAGGACAGTTGTTTGAAGGTTCATCGTCCGTGGTGAAAATCAACATAGCTGGTAGTATTGAGTGGGAATTGGACCTGGAGCCTTTTGGTTCGTAACAAAAGCGATCGCTTTTGTTGAATGGTTATGTTATGTGGGCACGAACCATAAAGGTCGCAGGCTCGATTCCCACTCAATACAACCCGCTATAAGTACATTCGAAAACTGAACCATAGAAAAGTTCTTTGTAAACACAAATTACTTTTCTTCCTATGTCTGCTCTTTTTCAACGATTTCGTTTTAAAATCGATACGGCACGAAAATACTCATTGAAAAAAAATTTGTTCGTTCATTTTTCAAACGCTTTCACTTTAAGCCTCACACACACACACACACACACACACACACACACACACACACACACAC
>JAPMOQ010015762.1:1297235-1355692 GCA_026543055.1 Argiope trifasciata | reverse complement strand
ATACATATATATATATTTGTGTGTGTGTGAAAATAAACGAGGAAAAGTAAAGAAGAAGTTTTCCTTGGATTAAACACACACAAACACAGCGCTTACTATATACGTGTAAACGGAGCATTTTATACAAATGCTTCGCAAACGTCCATTCATTTATGTATACAATAAAAATTTCGAATGCGAAAAATGTACCAGACACAATTTGTTATGTTATGATTAAACTTTTAAACGCTTTAAAAGTTTCCACTTGATTCCGGGATCGATTGTTGCAAGTATTTTCTTGTATGATTAAGGAAAGTGTCCATATTAAAATATACAGTACAGTGAATGTCATTCAGCAAGCTTGATAAAAGAAAAAGACATTATATCCTACTATATTCTAAAAGGCATAAATATAAAAAAATCTGCCAAGGTATATACTAAGAGCAACATTTATAAAAATTTGCTGACAAAAATAAGCAACAATTCAATATTAAATAATAGTTCGACACTGAAAAAACCGCTTTTTTAGCTCATCAGTCCGCTCTTCAAAAAGAACTCCAGAGAGAAATCTTCCATCGTTTTGAATTCCTCCTAAATTGTACATATCCTTCCTATAGGATGTGACGTCACATGGAATATTGCAAAAAAAAATCTCTAATACTTAATTCCTATCACAGATAAAGCCATAATTCGTGTAATTTCCAGATCCTCCTTTTTTACGCCAAGGTCGAATGTCATTAACTTAAGAATTTCTCTAAATATCTGTTTCCAACCATAAGACTAGCATAAGAGAAAACTACTATGAGGGATGAATAACAATCTATCATGTTTTTGATTTTTTAAAATAAAACAAAGGAACGTTTTTCAGAGATAGTGTGATTTATAATTTACCTATAATACTGAATTGAAATTATTTTTGAATTATTGCAAATAATATAATTTTTTTATTGAAAAGGAAAGAATGTAATAATAATGGTTTCAAAACATGAATTAATCACTTCATAATAACACAATCTTGAAAAAAATATATTCACTTTAAAACGATCAAAACTTTCAAAATCTTTATTATATCTTTTGCTATTTTACTAGAAGGTTCAGATAAATTTGAGAGTGCTTAAAATCGATTCAATAGAAATGAAGTTATACTTTAGCGACATAAAAATTATTTTAATAAAAATAAGACTTCGGGTTTAATACGATATGATGAAAAAATTTCTTCAACATAGACATTCCCAAAGAAATGATATTCCTTTCAGTGGTTATTTAACTGAATATTTAAAATCACATAATATATTTTTGATTGCAGGACACGGTATTATATAGAATATAAGATTCAACCTGAAATAAAGAGAAAGACTGTATATTACTGTTGCAGTGGATACATTCAGGAGGAGACTTCATGTAAACGTAAGTAAGCATAGGATCTCGATTTATGATTATATTATCTTGTCAAATTTAGCAACAGATAAACTGAAAGGGTGCAACTCAGAGTACTCAATCGAAATTTTATTTAATTATGAGTTCAAGAATATTTTAGAAATAACTATCTGAAATATTGCGCACATCTGATTTTTAAATCATTTTAAAAAATTAAAAATTACCATTTTAATGATACTATTTCAGTTATAGTGTAATTTGTTTTTTCATTAAGCTTTTAATGATTTCATAGAAATATTCTTTCATATAATATCCAGCAATAGGTTTCTTGGATATAATTAAATTTAAAAGATTTCATTTTTTTTCATCAAATATTCAATAACCTAATTTTTTTCATTATTGAAAGATAAAAAACTGGATTCTTCTTAATTTATGTATAATTTATATGAATTAAATAAGTGTTTTGAAAGGGCTTTTAATAGCAGAGATCTTAAACGAACTTATTTTTACAGGTCTAATGGGTAGTAGTGTTGAAGTTGTATAAGCAAAATTAAGCGTACACACCTCCTGATCATCCAATGCTGCAGTTTTTAAATTTACTTTTGCTAATTAAAGCATATAAAATCCCTGCAAAAACTGTTTAGCTGCAAAAACTGCAATCCCTGCAAAAACTGTCCGCAGGAATTATACAATGAATATTTTTCTTTATGAAATATAAGTGAAACGTGACAAGTAAAATAGAAATTTTAAAATAATCGCGTCGTTGAATTTGCTACTCTAATAATATTTATAAAAGAACACACACACACACACACACACACACACACACACACACACACACACACGTACACACACGCACACGTACACACATGAAATAAGTATATTTACTTTTAAAATACTGATTTATTGTTTCAAAATGCCTCTTTTATTGACACGTTACTTGACCAAAAGCTTTAAATTTAAAACAATTGGCAAAGAAAGGAAAACGTCCTTTAACCACATACATTCTCATGATTTTGTCAAATTTTTTATTTGAAAGTCTATAATATATTCATAGGTCGTTAATAGTCTTTTATTGTTAATCCCCAAAAGTACTATTCCCCTATGCCTTCCTTCTCTGTAGGGAGAAAAACTTGAAGTAATCCCTAGTTACCATTTCTAAATATAATATTTTACATGCAATTAAGTTTTTGATCTTTAGATATAATTTATTGTTACGGATCTTTCACCTGTAAATTAGCAAAGTTAGCGGGTTCGTGTGGCGGTTGTATGGAGACACCCAGTCAACAGGCCTTAGTACACGAAGTCACAGATATGTTGGCAAGAAATACACACCCGAGACGCACTAAAGCAATACTCAGCAGTACGTAATAGCACAACAACGATAAAATAGCTTGAAGCATTAGAGAGAGGACTTGTTCAACTATTTACTAGAGTTGACCTTTAAAAAATCTATCTCCAGCTCTGTCTGATGGCTTTTTATGCATCCCTAAACACAGCAGATAATGTTCTTGAATAGTAAAGCATATCTCATTAACTATTGGATCTATTGCCGAAATTCTGGGAGATTCCAGTTATATATGTTTTGTCATCGTCAAATGTACTCCAATTAGTCCCCAAGTCCTGGGATGACTGATTCGGCATTAGATCAATATTCAACAGAGCTGATCGTAAAATAGCCTTTCCAGTTATTGGACTAACTGTGCAGAAAAACAACATTACAGATTTGTAAAAATACGAAGGATCATCTATCTTCGCTCCAATATTCGCTACATTGCTAAAACTTCCAAGTGAAAAGTACAGGTTGGAAAATTGAGTTAGGGATGAGATTTTGTGAATGCTAATATACTCTTAGCATGCTCATTCATTAAAATATTATAACGCAACGGCTAGTCCATTCTGAGAAAACAATCCTTTGTCTGAGAGTTTATAAACGAAATTTTATATTTAACATTTTGGACAGAATTCCCTTTTGCTGCATCGGTTCAGAAAATGCATCTTGATATATTTTCACTCAACATACAACAATCGCTTTCTCACTTGCTGCTGAGTAACACTTCTACATAAAATTCTCTATGTGTCAGTCACATTCATTGCCCAATTTTTAATCATTTCATCTACCGTAAGAGTTTCGTCTGGATTTTTCTATTCACTTTTACTGCACTGGTTCAGAAAGTGTATCGCAATTGGTTTTAACTTACCTTGCAACAATAACTTTCACACTTGCTGATAGCTAATTCTTCTACACAAAATTCTCTATGTGCTGCTCACATTCATTGCCCTCGGTTTTTATGCATTTTATCTATCGTAAATGTGTCATTCTGTTCACTTTTCCATTCACACTCATGTCTTTTTTATAAAAGATTATCTACAAATGGTCATCGAAAGATTAAATACTGTAGTTTCCACGAGAACAAATGTTTCATCTTTGTGTTTTATTCTAGGAGTAAAATTACTTATAGAGTTATAATTTTTTTTTCATAGCTTACTGTACTGGCTCTTGCAATGGCCGGGGAACATGTACGGAACCTGATTATTGCGACTGTCTTCCTGGATGGACTGGGAATGCATGCCAATATGGTGAGTAAATACAAAAATTTGAATTTACAATGTTGCGGAAATCAATCATTGGGTGTACAGTGACTGTAAATAATAGGACGGATAATGTATAACAACGATTCATTTCATACGCACGCACAAGCAAGCATACACAAACGTAAAACACAAAATATAGGAAATGAAAATATAACTAAGATGGGAAAACGATATCATCAGTTTATTGCTTTTCACTATTAAATAGTAATAGCATCATTGTTAAAAATGTTCAGCTTCTGTATCTCATTAACTTCTCGCTCTTCTAACTTAACACCGGAGATAATTCATTCCTCGCTTCATACGTTTCAACAGGCATGCTGGTATATAGGATTAAGCAGAGTAATCTCCACATTTTGATTCTTAATAAAGATAGGGAAGGAGTTTTTCATTTCTCAGAACATTCAATTTTCTCCTCAACGTCACTAAGAATGAACGTCATTAAATCATTGATTAAGCACTCATTATGAATTTCTGTATATTTATTCTTCATTATAAGCGTGTATACGAGAGTTGATTTTAAAAAAAGTTTACAAGCAGTAGTATTTGGAAAGTAGAAATTGTGGATGGAAATATTGTTACTCAGAGTGGAGACAGATGGCCTTAGTTGTCCTAGACCGGTTGTTCTATCGTGTTAGTACAGAGACCTGAAACAGTCATGGCATGACGTCTAGAGAAATTGACTCGCAAAACAGATGCAAGCCATTATACGATTTCTATGGGCTAGAATGTGTTCACTTCGTCGGTTCACAGATAAAACGCTTAAGTGTACAGAAATGAGTAGACAGCAGGTGACGAAATGGTGTCGTTCTTATGAAACGAATAGAAATATTGCTGGAAACGTTTAGGCGGGAGGTTTGAAGGCACTCTCCAATGCAGCCCAAATTTGGCTCGCAGTGACTATTTTCTTTTTCCAACATTGAAGAAACACTTATATGAAACAAAGTTCATATCAGACGGTGATCAGAAAGGTACCGAGAACTGGCTCAATAGCCAGGGAATTGTTTATTACCAAGATGGGATAAACAAATTGGCCCACCGGTGTGATAAATGCCTCAATAGGTTTGGTTATTTGTAGAAAAGTGATTGCCACATATATTGATGTGTTACCATTTGCATCCATTGATTACCATTTGCATCCTGTGTCTATTGTTAATAAATCATTTTTTTTTCTTCTCCTTCTAAACTTTTTCACCTCTCAGAGAGGAAATTAGTATAAAAGTCTCATAGCAGTAATTTTAATAAATTGAATGTCATATTTCAATCTCAATGATAATTTGAATAATCTGCTCATGCCTCCATAAAATCAGTGCCTCTATAAAGTGGAAGCGCCTTTATAAAATGAAAAGTTGTTTACAAAATCTCTTTTATAACATTTTCACCTTTTAAAGATATATTAAAAGGTTTGAAAACAATGAAATAAGTTAATAATAATTTAGTTACGTTAATATTCATTTTAAAGTAACTGGGAGACAATTTTAGAGCTTCTGCTGAAATTTTGATCATACAAATGTATCTTCAGATATATTTTATATACTGCTGTCTGTAGACAAAAGTTTTTACTTAACTTAGTTAATAGTTTTTCTAATCTTGAAGAATGGTTTTATATTCATAAAATCTGAGCATAACATACATGAAATTTTCACTTAAAAGTCTTTTAAAATATGGAATATAGAAAAGCTCAAGATTTGGGGTGATAATTTTGTTCACTTCTGAACAAATTTCTTTGTATACAAGAATACTATGATGGATTTAGCATTGCAAAATCGCATGGATAGCACATTAGAATAAACATTCTGGTGTTACAAGAGATTATCTCAAGGATCCTTCTTTAGAGTATTATGATTAATTTAACAGTATGGAATAATAAATCTCACCTTTGAACCAAAGCTAGTATGCTACGATCAGATTGTGGAGAAAAAATATTCTTACCAGTGTTATGATTAAGTTAATCATAATACTAACAAAAATGCTGTTTGCATAAAGAACATATTGATATAGGAGCAATGTCTGAAAATGCTGGAAAAGAAATTATCATTATAGACCTGAATTGGTCATATATAAGAAAAACTCGAATGTTATTTCAGCTGACTGAATAGTAGGAGACTGCTTTGTTCTGATGTCAAGGTTTTGACTCCAGAATGTGCGGTTTCCGAGTTTGAAACCAGATTTCACAGTAAAAGTGACCGTGTTATGTGTTAAATCCGTTTAAGTCAAACACACACACTCTCTGAGGTGGTGTGGTGTCGAATTTCATTTTCGCTTCTGGCCATAATTCAAATTTATAAAGTCTGTCTTAAAATAACCCTTGTATTGACTCGATATGAGCTTTGTATAACTGAAACTAAAGGTATATGAGCACTGCGCAAAGGTATATCTTTAATTTAAACAGTTTTGTGAGTAGTTATTTTTAACAATATTAAGAAATGTTTATTTGATGAAACAGCTATTTATTCTGATAAGTAAGAACGAATATCAAATTTTCAAATTTTACTTCTCAAGTTTTCTTCATATATTTAGTAAAACATCTGAATATTCGTAAATATCAAAAGAGAAAAATCATAATCTTGAAAAATGAACCATAATAAAATATATATTATTACAAGTCATTTTTTATTTAAAATCTATGGAGATTTTTTAATAAAAAAAAATTGAGATTGAGATGTTCTGGCGGGAGAGATTGCTGCCTTTAGTCGTTATTTCTAACAAGAAAAAAAAAGATCACTGGTATGGAATTTCGATACGGCGAAAACAAAAGATCTGGAAGAGAAAGATACATGTATAAAGTTTTGAAAGGACTAAGCAAAATAAATATTGTTACGAACTTGTAGTTTTGATTTCTCGTTCTAATAATGCCATCGTAAGGCAGCAGATATTGAATAGTGCCTAGGTGTGACGTCGGTCATGGCGACAATTTGGTGACTTGGCGACTTTGGCAACAAAATAGGTAGTACCCGAATTATCGAGAATTTTCCATTAGGAGCTGAGATACGTCTAGAATTGGTCCAGAAGGTTTAGCCTCGACTTCCATCTCTATTTAAGGCAGTCAGTCTGCAGAGAGAAATCAATCGATCGAGAAGACAAAAAGCGCGGCGGAGTTGAATCGAGAAGACCTGAAATGAGAGGTCTTAGAAGCTTAACGAATTATGCGGTGGTCAACCAAGTAGATCTAAAAAGAGGGGTCTTGAACTGAGGAGTCCCGAATGCAGGATTGCTGTGTGACGTATCCTGACGAAGCCTGAGTGGTAGCCCGTTGTGCCGTCGTCGGGAACGGAGCTGACCTGATCTGAGGAGTAGTCCCGTTGTGCGAAGTAGTGAGTCTGCAACGAAAGTAAGAAGAGACAGAAGAGTAGTTTCAGCCTGTTCCGGAGAGACTTACGTGAATGTAGACAGAATACCTTAGAGATTTCCTCTCCTTCTGAATCCTGTCTGGCCGCTTTGTGAGCTGTGGACATTGTAACTATGGAATTTCTGCCTGTGGACTACTTTTGCTATTGTGAGCTACTATCTGCAGTGCGCTGTCCTGTGTGTAAGTCTCGGCTGTATATAGTTGTGCTGCAAATATTTGTCGTCTGTATGCTATCCTGTCTTCGTCCAGTTAATAAATATCGTCTGTGTTGTGTAGACTATTGAAGGACTGATCATTGTGTGTGCTCATCATCTTCTCACACCATACACACCCACTATACAGGTAAAAAGAACCCGACAGATTGAGGATAGGAAAATCCGTAACAATATTAATGAATGCATTTGTTAGGCATTTGATATCCTGCTAAGTGAAATATAATATGCCTGATGGTGACTTTTATAGGATTATTCGTATACGAATTTGTAAGTTTAGTTTCAATGGGAAAGATTCCATGATTGCCCTATATCATCTAAGTGTACCCTACAAATTCCTGTATAACTTTTCTTTTTTCCCCTTTTATCTTTATTTTTAATTTACAAAAAATATTTTAGATTTACTATATTAACCATACCATATATTTATCATATTATCATTTATAGTAATAAGTTACTCACTTATATATTAAGTTGCAGAAGGGTTCAATTTGCTTTCTTGAACCTCTGAATAACGTTAAAAATAGAAAACTAATTCAATTTCAAGAATGTTCTATACAGTGAACTGATTTTCCAATGACTTAATACAAGATTTCGCACATCTATCAATATATCCTTGCTTCTCACCATTTTCTTTTAGTAATCTTATCTGTTAAATCTTTTATCTTTTAAAGTTTAGTCTAAGAAATGATAGTAAATTCAATTCTATTTGCTGTATATTTGTCGAATTTCTAATTTTAAAAGTGCACCAATACTTTTTGAATTCTTACTTGTCTTTGAATTATATTTGAAAACTATATTGAATAACGATTGTATAATACCAATAAAATTTTCTTTATCAACTGTAAGCCAAATATTAAAATATCCCTTGATTCATTTAAAAAAAATTTTAATTTGATAAATATTTATATAAATATCTTAACAGTTATTCATAATAAATGTCTCAATACTCTTTTGAGAGATTGTATATATACAATTGCTGAATTGTTTAGACGTTTTAGATTTTAAGGTGTTCATAAAGAAATAAAATTAAAGCATCCATTTTTAGCAAAAAGAGGTAAAGCCTTAATAAAATCTGAATATGTTATAAACTCGTTTAAAATCGAATATTTTGCTCTAATTTTCTAATAGAATGTTCCACTGGCAAGTATGGAAAGCAGTGTTCAAAAACATGTTCTTGTAAAAACGGGGCCAAATGCGACAAGGCGGATGGCAGTTGCGAGTGCACGCCAGGTAAGAAAGAAACGATAGACTATAAGAAAAAAAGTATTTTTTTTTAAGTTGATATTTAGAAATAGTTTCATGATTTTTTATTTTCCCTTCACTTTATTGTAAAGAAATCAAAGAAGACGTGAAAAAATTCACAAAATGTCTTCTTTCTTTCTCGAATACGTGGCACACAGTAAGTATAGAAATTATCAAAAGGTTAATTCAAGATTTTAGTGAATCTCCCCGTTTTAGATCCCCTTGAGTTCAAAAAACTTATTTTTCGAAAAATATCCGTTCTGTCAGTCTGTGGCAAAGAAACTTAAAAGCGTTTTGAGCCAAACAGTCAACATTTGACATACTGCCTTTTCACCAAATTTTCACCTATTAAATTTTGAACAATTCCATTCGGACAAAATCTATTTTTCCGGTTGTTCGAATGCTAGTTAATAACTACAAAACGAAGAGAGTAAGATCAATGAAATGCGGCACATTTATTTATCATTTATGCTATAGACATCTGTCGAATTTTGAACTAAATCCAGTACTGTATAGACTGTATTTTCAGAAATATATGAACACAGTAACTAATAAATTTAATGTAAGACTTAAATACGTTAAATTTGGTACGAGACTTAGTGATTACAAAAGTAGCTTTTTAACAAATTTTTGTTGCAATCGATTTGGACAATTACGTCTAAAATACAAAATTCGGTTTCGAATCTACGAACAGCATGTCATGTAATCGAAGAACCATGTGATAGATGCAGTAAACAGGTTAAATTAATACCAAAGGTTAATTTTCGTGATGCCACGCAGAGCTTCCTTATAATAATATTGTTGGAATTCCTGGATTATCCATAATGATTTAACCCTTGCTGGTGACGGCAGAAAAAAATCCCATGATCCCTCAATAACAATTATAAGTTCAGTTTAATACGAGTTTGAGTTTAATTGTTGAAGTGTGTAAGAATGGGACGAGAAATGGTTGCATGTTGTACAAAGAATTCGTGCACGAAAAAATAAAATATTTATATATTTGTATATAATTATCTGTGCCTGTCTCGTCGTCCTGCAAATAAATACGTTGATAAAAGTGAGAATGCCTGGATTTATGATTTCGAAGTTTATGCGACCTATTCCACCGTAGAATACCTATTCTATCTCATTTAGACGATCCCGAAATGACAAAGTAAGAGTATATTTTCTCCTACGTTTTGATAAATTTGAATTTGGAGTCTAGAAATTCCAAAAAATACCTTCATCAGAGAGCATGCGAGGAAGTGTGGGGGAGACCATCTTAATTAATTAATTAATAATATTAATTTTTAACTGATGATGAAGCAGAACTCTTGTGTGTGTATATTTGTGATCGCCGAACCATTCATTTAAATTAATGCTACCGAATTTTGCGTAAATATAGTTTGTAAAGTAGGAAAATATACTTCTGTGACTAAAAGGGCGCCAAAATGTTAATTCTGTCAGGGCAGACTATTAAAATCAATAAATCATGCCAATTTAGTTAAAAATACATTTCATGGCATTAAAGGACATGATTTACAAGGGGACAAAACTATTTAGGGCAATAACATCTAACATCTATGCATTAAAATAATACTCGGGGGCTACATCATGCTTTACGTTCGCTTCCAAGGCATGAACTAATTGTTCATGGCAACGGCCTGTAGAGGGCAGAGGAAACAGTTACGGTTACACTTCGAAATTATTATTTTCTTTTTTAACTTTTAATTAATAGACAAAAATCAAGCGAGATTTTAATGTTTTTTTGCAATTTTTTTGAAAATGCTATTGCACGAATTGTTCTTTTGGTAATATTAAATTAATTGCTGTACAAAAATTTTCTAAATTTTGGTAATTTCTTTAAAAATTATTTTTGTATAATTATAAAAAATCTTTGTGAATTTAAATTGATCCCATCATTGAATTATATGTAAAAGTTCTTTTCCATTGTTCTAAACTATAAAAAAAAAAAACAGTTTCTGTATCACTTTTTGATATGATAGTTTACATGAGGAGTGAGGTAATAATAACTTTAATTGCTAAGGGTAACGGAATATTTGAAATAGCAAGCTTTTAACTGGTGCATAATGTCATTCATTTCACTAATAAGAATGTTGGTGTATGCAATAAAAAGAATAAATTGAGATAAGATGGCTTCATTGTCTGTCACAGTTAAAGATATTCTACCACTTTCGAAGGACAATTTTTGAAAAATTTAATTTTTTAAAAACCTATTTATGATTTTTAGTCTTATTATCAATTATGGTAGCTATAAATGCAATATATATATATATATATATATATATATATATATATATATTTGAAAATATAATATACTTTAAGAAATAAGAAAATGTGTAGTAAATTGTAATGAAATTTGACCTAAACCGTTAACACTCTACACAAAATGGTAGAGTGCTAACCGTTTTCCTATTTATCTTTACACATAAGTTATAGAATAGAGTGAAGAAAGAAATGAACCAAAATCTAAGAAACATTTTGAGATGCAAAGAAGTTTAGGGTAAATTATACGTATATATGCAATTTTTCCATCAATTCACATTCACATTCACAATTCTACTCTTAATTTCTCTAAAAATACCTGTAAATGAAAAAGTATTTCAATAACAATAAAACTTTTGGTTCATTTCATTGCGCATATCATTTAAAACGCACGCTGAAATGTTTTTGTTAATACTTCTGTTAGTTTTTGAGATATCATTTTAACGGTGGAGAATTTGCAAGAAGATTAAAATTGAAGTTTAAAGACAAATTTTTGCTGAAAAATATGCTTTGCTTAAAATTCATCTAGATGATAGGTTAGACCTTCCTTTTCTTAGAAAAAATAAACTGTTTTGGAAAGAGAAAAATCTGAACTACAAGAAATAGTAATAAAATTAAAAATTAGCCTATCTGGTCGATAACTATTGTTTTTAACGTAGTCGGATACATTAAGGAATAAAAATAACTCGTTGAGGGAATTATGAAAACCAAATTTTGTGTAAGGAAATTAAATTAAATAATAAATAATTAAATAAATGGAGTTAATATGGAATATAATTGAGTAGATATCTCCTGACTATTGGTTTTATAAAAGAATTGCAATCATCCTTCCCCTTATGTGGCGTGGAAGCTTGAAGTGGGGGAAGGTGTCATCTCAGGTATCGTCCTTGTCATCTGACTACGATTTAAAATTTCCAGCCTTAGTGTTATTTTAAAACGGAAAGTAAATATAACTAAAATAATTAAAGAAACTAAGTAAATTGCAAGCAGGGTTCTTCTGTCTTTAAATTAAACTTAATTTCATAATAGCGATAGGAATTTTTAAAATTAGTTGCTTTTTCCATTCTACTTTTGAAGCGATGGTTTCATCAAAAGATATAAAAATTAAAAAAAAGAAAAGAAAATTTCCTTTCAGTGTTTCTACAAATGATTTAATATTGTGAGATACTTTAGACTGGCAACTTAACATGAAAAATAAATTTCACTCTGTTTCGATGTTTTCCTGACAGGTTGGAGACAATCAGATTGTGGAACTCCGTGTGTTGAAGGTACCTACGGCTCTAAATGTTCGCAGAATTGTTACTGCAAAAACGGAGGCAAATGCAATCCTGTCAGTGGTTCTTGCGACTGCCTTCCTGGTTTTAAAGGAAATAAGTAAGTGGGAATTCATTTTGCTATTTCAGCTTCATTTAAAGATTATATTTATTTTTAAAATTAGAAATGAGTATTTAGAACATTTAAAGTATAAATGGAAAAGCTCGAACTAAAATGCACAATATATTATGGAATTTGTGATCTAAATTACCTTATCATTGTGTTTCAGCATTTTACTACCTTTATTCAGATCAAGATCAAGAAGCAAATATAGATTTAATTTCAATGGCCAATTCAAAAATTGAAAGCATTAAAATTGCTGTTACTTGTTATTACCACAATTTGACACAACACATCACAAGATAATCTCAAGAGACATGCGATGAATAAGTATGATCATATTTTAATTGCAACAAAGGATAGGTTTATATTTATTGTTATTAAAGATAGTATATAAAAAAGCGGAATGGCAATATGTTTAGAGCAACAAAAATATAACAATATTGAATATAGCTGGCAATGTATATGTTATTTACTTGCTCAATTTTCAAGAAATAATTATTTAATTATAATAATTTATCTTATACTATAATACGAGGAATGGTTGCCAAATCGAAAATCGCCCCAGAATTAATAAACTCCGGTAAACTTGGGGGTCTGGGGTTTTTGGCCACGAGAAATCGATTGGCGCCAGTTTTGAAGCGCTACGGTAGAGCAGTTCGGAGTTACAGATAGGATATTTTCAAACTTTATTAGTTCGCCATAATGGCTACTTAAATTTTCAAGCGGTAACGTGCTGCCATCTATAGCCAATATGGCGAACTAATAAAGTTTTATGTTTATGCTGTTATAGGTTTATGATATGTTTCTTATGTATGTATATATGTTTGGTTTTTCTAAATAAATTTGTCAAAAATACTGAACTTCAACACACTTCAATCTTTACCTTTACTTTACCTTTGAATAGAATAGTTCCCTTTCCAAACTCTAACTTTGTTTAGAATAGTTTACAATGGTGCACTTTAACCGGTTATCTTTTCCCCAATGGTTTCACAAATTTTCTTATGGCATGTATTGTTTTGATAAATCACAATTGAAAATTTAAATCTTCGAGTTAGCTTCGATACCTGTTTTCTCCGAGCGGAGCTCGGTCACCCGCTGGTATATAATAATAATAAATTATCATATTAATTATAATAATTTAATTAAATATCTAAGTGCATGAGAAGTCAACATATCTGATATTAATTTAAATTTTGAAATTTATTTCGCAGCTAAGGGACTTTAAATTGCATGGTATATTACAACATAGCACAATCAAGGGTTAAAAAGCGCAGTAGCATGTGTCATGTGCGTTAATTCCAATAAAAGTAACGGATAGGGACGTTGTAAGACTCCCGCCCCTCGACTCTCAACGAGATAGGTTTCAAACCGGTCAGGACAAAGGGCACGTGCTGTCCGAGGTGGTGAGACGCTTCTAAAAGGGACCAAGAAATAAAGACGAAAGAGATGAGGACGAGAGACGGAGTAGGAAGGTCGTGTCGTTCGCCAGGAACGAAGAGGCTTTATATAATCGAATGTTTTATTTTTATTTTATTCTGTAAATATATAGCTAATACAATAATCAAGAATTTGATTGCTTCTTGTACTCATTTCTATACAACAAACACTATGGGAATCAACGATTACCGAGACCAGAGTGGATTTAGAAATCGCCACTTAAGATAAACGGATTAAAAGCGGCACCAACCATCTTGAAAGTGGCGCTAAGAGTGGTGAGAGGAGAGGAACTTTACTGAAGTGGTGCCATAAAATGAGCACATATATCAAAATACAATACATTAAAAAAATGTTAATTTTTTATTTTGACAGATGTGAAGATATATGTCCCTCTGGTACCTGGGGAAAAGACTGCTCTCAAAAATGCACTTGCTTAAATGCTGCTAAGTGCTTGCCTGCCTCAGGAGAATGTGCATGCCTTCCAGGTAAGAAAGACGCAAATTATTTCAGTGCTTTCATTGATTAAATATTGTCTAGCTTAGGGGTAGGGCGTCTTTCCCATGATCTGGCTGTCCCAAATTCGAGTCTTGATTCGGGCAGGGTTTTTTTTTTTATCTGTGTACTATCTTTGAAGTGTCTGAATGTGCCCCCCCCCATTATAAAGAGGTGTTGTGCATGCATGGGTAATTAAGACGTATTTTTGGCAACAGATAATGCTAATGAAACAAGAGCCAAACGCTTAAAGTGGTACACAATATCAAAATGAAAAAAAAAAAGATATTACATTTTTATCGTTTATGGAAGTCTTTCTCTTAAAAGAAAATATTTCAGAAAGCTCCAGTATTTTTTTCATGGTTGGTTTGAGAACCAGAAATGAATTGTACAATGAAATGAACATATCTTTTTATGATCATTATTTTTTATATATTATATTCGAGTAATTTGCAATAGCATATTTTCTCTATAGATGTTTTAGTTTATTTCCGTTAGCTCCTCGTTTTCATCTGGTATCCAGTTTTCATAATTCTGTTTATTTTGCTCCAAGGGGAAATCGAGATTAAACAAAACAAACTAAAACTGGTACTCACTTACACAAATCGCCATCGGATTTTTTTTTTTAAATTGGGAACATTGCTTTTCCGATTTTTGTTCTGCTGCTGAAGAACTCATACCATTTCTCTACCACGTTATCACTCCACAATAATTTGTAATTACTGTGATACTGTAAGTATATTAACAGTACAGGTTTCCTTCTGTTTAGTTCCGTTTTATAGCAACACTAGTATTGTTCTGCAATGGACGTTATGATTATGAACCTCGATCAGATAACGTGGACGAAATCCAAGTTAACATCCCAGTCGATACCTCCATATTATACCAGAAGAAGGGCGTTTTACCCCACCGGTTTTAATATGCACCAGACCGGTACACGATATTTTTTTGGGGCGGGGGGATTGGGTCTCGAACCTAAAACCTTCTGGTTTCGAAGCATATACCTTATCATCAAGCCACAGTTCCCCCGAGATGAAGCATTTGAAATACAGATTTGTAAGTCTTATCGAAACAATGTACTAAGATTCTGAAGTGTTTCTCGAGAAAAAAGTTACTATAAAGTCTTACAAAAACGTTTTGTTCAATTTCTATGGGTACGAATCTTTGGGGATCTTTAGAGTTAACATTTAAAAAAATTCTCAACTAGCGAGCATCAATGTAACATTTTAAGTTTATTTAGACAGTGAAGAATCGGGCATAAAAACTATTTTTCTTTTATTTAGAGCTAATATATTTTTGCATGAATGCCTACTTCTGAGCTCTCATATGAAATTACTCTCATTCCTGAGGATACAGTAACACATATTTCTGTACTCCTCAGCGAAAATATAAATCTCGAAAAAATCAAAATATAAATAATATTCAGTAGCTTTTAAGTTCTGAAACATACTTCATAAAATTCAATTTGAGTTCCCCGAAATATTACGTTCATAAATTTTAATATTTAGAAGAAATTCAGATTGGAAATTCTTATCCAAAATCTTGAAATCTTTGGGAACTTTGGAATCTTTGTAAGTGATTAGATTTTCATTTTTTTAGTAAAATACTCTAAATTTACAATAGAGTGTCGTTAAAAAAATAATATATACTTTTTGAAAATCTGATATTTTAAGCATTTTTTTTTCAAAAAATTTCTTCCTTTTTTTAAAATCTGACATCCATTCCTTGCTGATTTTTTCTGAATGAGCGAAAATATTACAGACCGTGGAATATGGTTTTTTGACGAGACGTTTCAATAGTACCTCTTATAAAAGATATCTTCTCTTATTACTTTTGGTTACTTTATGAGAACATGATGCATTTGTTTTTGGAGTTTTCGAAGTTTCAAGATGAAGGGCAGAAAATAGGCGATTTATCACTTTTGTTTCTTAAATTTTTTTATATGTTTAACAGATGAAATCCTCAAGTTTTTGTAAGGTGACGTTTCAACCAAATAATATTCAATGAAAACTGCCTTCTTTACAAAGAAGCTGTATAACTCTTTAAAACAGGCTTGGTATAAATGCTGTTAACTATGAGTCTTTTATAAAAAATGCCAGTTTTAAAATAATTTATTGCCTATTTATCAAATTAAATGGAGAGCTGGTATAATAAATCAACGCTTACAGCATTTTACTGAATATTGGGAATCTAAGATTATCAATGATTCATTCATTCGCAGGTTGGAGGGATTCGAACTGTGGAACTCTATGTGCCGAAGGCACTTATGGAACCAATTGTTCACAGCAATGTAACTGCAGAAATGGAGGCAAATGCAATCCTGTCAGTGGTTCTTGCGACTGTCCTCCTGGATTTAGAGGAAATAAGTAAGTGGGAATTCCTTTTGCTATTTCAGTTTCATTTAAAGATTATATTTATTTTTAAAATTAGAAATGATTTATTAAATAATAACTATATAGCCGTGGTCACAAGTGATTTTATTTTTAATTTATACGAAATATGTTATAGGAAACTGTAGAATATTTTTAATTAATTATAAAAAAATTTAAACGATAATACAGTAAAAGAAGATGTACCTCTGAAAATATATTGTCTTGAATTTTAAGAGGATATAATTTTGTACTTTAATATTTGCTAATATTTGGTTTGAGATTAAAATGTGAAATTTAATCAAAATCTTATGATAAAAATTGTAGACAGTAAGAAATTAAAAATTACTGAAAGAAAACTTAAAGAATTTTTTTTTTAAACTGGAAGATGTGAAGATGTGTGTCCCTCTGGTAATTGGGGAAAATACTGCTCTCAAAAATGCACTTGCAAGAATGGTGGCAAATGTCAACCTGTCAACGGACAATGCGATTGTGCCCCAGGTAAGGAATACCAAATCTTCATCACTTTTACTTCTCCCTTTTTCTAAATAAGATAATTATGATCAAAAATATCAAAATGGTTTTACAAAATAGAATGAGTTTTCAGTAAAAGGTGCAGAACTCAACTGGCATACATTTTAAAATTTTATAAGACTTCAAATGCAGTTTCGTTTTGTTTTTCCGTTTATCAACTATATGTCCGAACTCTGAATTGCATTTTATGATAAAAATATTTTGAATATTTGGAGGAGATTTTAAAACCAGACTAATTTGAAATAATTATTTTTGTCAAATAATTACTGCTGTTTAATTATTAATTAATTTGTTTAGATTAATTTAACTAAGAATTTGCAATAAAATGTAAAGAATTTTTGGAAAAAATTAAAATAGTTTAATCTAAGTAAAAAATGTCCAAAAATAAAGTAGTCAATAACAATAATTTAAGTGCTATTTATATTTTATAAAGAAAGATGTAAAGACCTAAACGTTACATAATGAAAATGGAAGATCAGTATTTAAAATACATTACGATATTGTATTATTTACTATTATTTCGATTATTACATTACCATTTAAAATTGCTTGTCAAAAAGATTCTTTACAGAATATCCTTAAAACCATATTTGTGAAATTTACTTTTGAATAAGGAGTAGAAATGAAAACGAATATTGTTTTTTTTACTAACTTTTATGTAAAACTCTTAATTGGAAATTATAAGTGCAAAAGATGACCACCATGAAACTTTTAGGTTTCTTACGGTAATCGCAAAACTATAATATCATCATGGATAGTTTATGCAATCAGAGTCACGTTTTGTTTCAAGTAATTAATGTACTGCACTTACGTGTTAGTCAGTTTTATTCTAAACAGGCAGAAACATACCAATATGTAGCGTTTTTGGAGAGTAGCATTTCTAGTTTCTCGTATACGAAATATAGAGAACATATTGCAATCGTCAAAACTTCGAACGCATCATTATTACGAATCTCCACCTTGTAGATCTCCCGATGATCGAAAAACTTAATTTCTGGAAAATGTCGGTCGGTATCACTGTGACAGATATAACTTCATAGGTGTGAGGAAATCTGCAGTAGTAGTTACTGAGGACTTTATTGCTCACAAAAATGCCGAAACGGTGCCAAATGCGTTCTTTCTTCAGGAATAGGCTTATGCACGCCTGGTTGGTGTACATGTTTCTTATATTTTTCTTTTCAATTACTAGAAGCATTGATCCATAATCTTCGTTTTATTTTTTAATTCATTTGTCTTACCAAAGCTCCGATTATCAGAACTTCAGAATAATTAATTTCTATATTGCTCCTGAAATTTAAAATTATTATTTTTAGGGAATTAAATTAATTTTTTAAAATTAAATATTATATTAATGCTTTAAAAATTTTTATAATTGAATTCAGTTTATGATATATAGCTCATTTGTAATTGAATATTTTGAGTTTGATATCGTGTGCCATATATCTTCAAAATGCTTTATAGACATCTGAAACGATTAATTAGTTCGCAGTTTGACAATTTTTGTGACTTATAAAATACTTCAGGCTTCGAAAGAAATTCTTTAGATATTTATCAGTTACTAGCTCCATAAGCATAAAAAATATGCATTAAATTAATTCTTCTGCATGTCTCGAAGTTTGGATTTCAAAGGCTTACTTGATCAGTAGAAACTATGAATTATTCGGATGTGAAATCTCTGAAAGTAAATTGGACAAGCACTGTTGCGAAATGATTTCTTCTTTTTTTCTTGACACTGGTGAATACCTCACCTTTGCAAGGATAAGGATGTGAGGTGACATCTTAATAAGCCAGTAACAGCCACTAAACATCGGTGGTCACTTTTTATAGTGGATAAGTTACTCAGCTGCAAATCGGAAGATCGCAGGTTCGATCCTTGGCGGAATTCAACCTACACAATTCCGCCAACACTTACACCAAACATGCTTTCTTTATGGCATCTGAATTTCCCCATTCATTTCACAAGAATTTGCAGGCATAAGATTGTTAAGGAACTCAAGAAGAAAGGCTTCAATTTCATAGATGGTGGAGCAAATAATGTAGAACTGAAAACAGAAAGAATTTGTCTGTTTTATGACATGTACAAAACGCAGCTTGCTTAATGAAAATCACAGATACAGCTCTGTCATAAACGGTGTATAGAAAATGTTGTCTCTCTTCTCACTGCAGTATAGCGAAATATCAAAAGTTTTTTATTTCAATGAATACATGGAGAACATATAGTTGCCATTTACAGTTAACCTGTGTATTAAAAAGGAAACGTTGTAATTATCTGTGTACTAAAGGTTGTTGAGAGAGTTAATACTCCTTTTCCAAGAAATTCACGGAAATTGACCTGCATTGAAGCAAGAACTTTTTTGCATTGTCTTCTGAAGTCATTTTAATGGGAAAATTTGTGTAATTTTAATTTGAGCAGAAATACCTCAGAATGAAAATTGTGAAGTTGTTAACTAAATAAATGCATCTTTACTACCAACACAGTCTGACAGCAAATTGTAAGTTCTGCAGAGAAACATTTTAAGTTTCTTCAACCCCACCATTGTAATAACAGTTTCGAATTATCACGCTGCTTGCAAATTCTTGTAGCGCTGTGATAGTCTTTTCTCCCGTTGATTGGACGATAATACGTTTGGATTTCCTTAGTAATAGATTTAGTGAATTCTGAGACAAATCATTTTCTTTATGATTTGTTTTAAGAAGCTCCTGTTTAAAACCCCTACAAAAACGCTTTTGATGATTAAAAAAATTCATCCATCACTTACCATTAATGTTTTCTTGTCAAGAAATGCTTGAAATATAATGAAGGAAGGAATTGATTTTTATTGCTTTGGAAAATAGCAGAGCTTTCTGATAATAAAAAATAATGTGTTGAGTTTAATTACTTAACCTGACAGAAATATGAGATGCTTTGCAGTAGTTTGACATCTCTCAGTATTTATCGCCTTCTAAGTATTATGTTGTTGTCGTAATGCCACTTGGTCATGCCAAGCCTAATTAGCAGAGCTGTTTTGATTAAGGCAGAGGTGTGAGCCTTTCGTTGTTAACGAGCACCATTCAGGTGAAAGGACGACTTTGCTCGAATACACAAGACACAACCCGTTTTAGGGGGCGGTCAAATTTCTTCATCAGCAAGTCGGAATTTAGATCCAAATCAGAGACCGACTCATCTCTCCCCAGAGGTATAGTTTTGGTATGGGAGGACTTTGCAGTTACGACCTATTGAACGTGCCCCAACTGCCAACACGGTGGTCTTTGGTCGAGACGAGGACAGAACCCGCGGCCTTTCGGGACAACCAGGCTACCACGGCCCTTTGAGTATTATAGTTGCCTATATCCTGTATATTTGTGTATAGCATTATTAATACTATTATTTTATAATGAATATTATTTATTAATTATTTTGAGCAATTACATACATTTTAAAAATGCTTTTATTGATTGTGAATAAAAATTATAAACTGAAATATTTTTTGAATTAGGTTGGAAAGGTACTAATTGTGAGAAAAGCTGTGATGCAGGCACATATGGACTAAACTGCAAGCAGAACTGTGGTTGCAGGAACGGTGCCTTATGTAATCCAGTCGATGGATCCTGCAATTGTACATCTGGTTTTAAAGGATCCAAGTAAGCTATAGAAATCTTGATGAAGTTTCAAAACTCTTACACTGGAGTACGGATCAATATAATCTGCAAATTATTTTCTAAGATTGCATTTTTTTGTTTCAGACACAACAAAAAACGTTCTGCTAAGTGGATTTAACTATCTGTAACATATTAATTGAAATACACATTTTGAATCGTTCTTAACGTTGAGGTACTTTTGATACATCTTTCTAAATGGATTATTTAGTAGATGACGAATATCTGCCTTTAAAACTACAGGAATTGTTGTGATATTGTCAAGTAGATAGAACTCAAGAAGACACAGGAAGCAGAGTTAAATCAAAGTATTAGCTCAACTCTGAACCAAGATCCCTGTGACTGAAAGATCTTCGGCTTTTATACAAGTAGGAAAAGTTCCAGAATACCTTTCTGGAGACAGTAAGAAAAGTCCAGAGCATTTATCTGGTAAATGAAAGAAAGCTCCAGAATCTTCTGGAACACGAAATCAAGGAAAAATACTTCAACAAATTTAAAGTTTACGGAGATTAGAACACATGATCTCATGACTATGAATCCAGCGTTATAACCATTCAACTATGCAGACTCGACAATGTTTCGTTATTCCTGCTGATTTATTGCAATTAGCAGCTTCCAAATTACCGTAATAGTAATAACCAAATACTTGTTAATATATTAATTAAAAAGATTATTTTACTCATAATTATATATTTTATTATAAATTTTTTCGCCTTAAATTCCATAGGTGTGACGAAATCTGCAGCAGCGGTTCCTGGGGATTTTATTGTTCACAGAAATGCTTATGCCGAAACGGCGCCAAATGCGTTCCTTCTACAGGACAGTGCTTATGCACGCCAGGTTAATACTTTTTGTTTCGTATATTTTTTATTCCTTATGCTAAAATTATTGATCCATGATCTTTGTTCTTTAATTCATTTGAAAGGTCCTATCAATGTTCAGATTATCAGAACTTCAGAATAGCTAATTAATATATTGTGCCCTAATTATTTAAAATTCCATTAATAGGGAATTAAATTAATTCTCAAAATTCCAAGGACAATTGCTTGAAAATTTATAAATGAGAAAGAGTACATTTATATAGCTCTTTTTTAATTCAGTATTTCAAGCTGATATCTGTGTGCTATACACGTCTAAAATGTTTTATGTACGTCTGAGATGATACCTTCTCTAGTTAGTTTGCAGTTTGACTTTTTTTTACTTATCAAAGAATTTATGCTATAACAGATAATCTGGATCCGTGTGTCAGTTACCAGCCACATAAGCATAGAGGATTTGTATTAAATTAATGCAATTAATGTCTCCTCACATTATTGACGTCAAAGACACATTTGGTCAGAGGAAATGTGAATTACTGGGCCATGTGATCCCTGAAAGTAAATTAGGAATGGGTGCGATTATGATATCTGCTGTTTGCCTTTACATTGAAAACGACCTCACCTTTGCAATTATGGCGTATTCTTCATGGTGTTTCATTTTCCCTATTTAATTCTCATTAATTTGTTGGCAAAATAGTTTTAGAAATCTCAAGAAGGAAAGTTGTAATTTTTTCGGTGGAGAAGCAAGTATTGTAGAGTTGAGAGCGTCCTTTGACTCGAGCAAAACACTATTTGCTTAATGAAATTTAAGTAATATAGCTCTGTCATAACTGTATATAGTAGATTTGGCCTTTTTTCCTTTCTTTTTTTCCCGCTGAGGTATATTTGGGATATATAAGGTCCTTCTTCAATTGGTGGAAATCTAGGGAATACGTGACTGCCGTGGACAATTAAATTGTGTATTAAAAGAGGTAACAATAATTAGTGTACTGCTTTACTGTAACCATTTTGGGGTGGAATTCTCTGAGTACGAGATGGAATGCATGTGCAAATTTGTGCATTTGAAGTTTGCTTTTAATAACCTTACTGACTTAGTTTATAAATTCAAATAATCGTTGACAACCTGTAATATATTGTTTAAAGTATGAAATGCCTTAATGTATTACAAATGTTGCTTTTTAATGGAAGAAAGTACAATTTTAGTGCATCATACAATTACTATTACTGTAAAATATTCCGAATCGCACTATTTAAATTATTTTCAACAAATTTTCTAATCTGAAAATCTCTGTATTTCTTAAATTAACTAACAATCTATAGTGTACTATTTTCTTATTTTGTAATGTCTTTAATATGTTTCAATCGAATTTTTTTCTCTCAAAGAAAAAAACCCTTCATGAATAAGATATTTAACAGGTTGGAAAGGTACAAATTGTGACCAAAGCTGTGATGTAGGAACTTATGGACAGAATTGTACTGAAAACTGTGAATGCAAGAACGGGGCAGTTTGCAACCCTATTGATGGATCTTGTAATTGCTCGTTAGGCTTCAAAGGGAAGAAGTGAGTTTTATAGATTTTATTATTTAAGCAATAATTTGAAAATTTTGATACTTTCATAAGAATTTTTATATTCATGTAAGGGCTCAAGGTAAATGTTTTTGCTTATTAAAAGAACAAAACTATTAGATTTTAGTTTGGTTATATTAACGTTCCGTTTTAAAGTATTTAACCATATGTATGGCGCAGTATGACCTTTTCTGGCTCTTCTGCCAATAAAATTAACCAACCAACCTACCGTTTTAAAGCAACACTAGGGCTCTTTCAAGACGAGCCTTCTAATTTTGAATAACGGCCAGATGACGAGGAAGACATCTGAGCTGCCCCCACACTCTTCACACCATGCCACACTAGTGGGAGGCCGCTTGACCCGGACGGATCTAGCTTGTTCGCAGACCTGTGGAATTGAATCTCGAACCTGAAATCACCTAGCCACCTGGGTTCCTATTAGATTTCAGATTTGCAAACGAATTTTCCAAGATATGCATATTATTCCGTCTTCAAAAAAATAAGAAAATTCACCTGTTACTTTAATTTATATGGGCAATAAATAGATCTGATGTCAGCCGTCGACCATAGCAAGTCTTGTCGATATTGCTACGTTCAGTGGTGGTGGGATGGTCGGCTGTATGCAAGAAGAAGATAGATCTGATGTGCGTTGATGTTCCAGATGTACACTATCCTAGATTACAATCAGTTTTGCTAATGTATACCAAATACTGCTTCTTCTAAAATGATAAAATTAACAACCATTATGTATTTGTATGCTTTTATAGCGAGGAGAATCATAGAATCCTTTGGAGAGTGTATAATATTCTGGGTTTCGCTGGACATTTTTCGACATTTTAAAAATTGTTTAGAAATTATTTGATTTTTACGTTGTCATTTGTAGCATAGTTATATTATACTGTACTGGATACCACAAAACCAGGTATATACCCAACCTATTTCAAAGTTGGCATGTATGAATGGATTGCATTAATTGAAGGAAGACAAAGTGATATCATTGATTGACGTGCACAGTTACATCTTTCAATGCAAACCTGATTTGTTGAGATTTAATTTGTTTCTGTGGGGGATTTAAAAATTCATGACCTGAGAAAAATTGTTTCCTATCTTTAAGTGCTTTTTAAAAAATTTAATTGGCTCCAATTTTTGTGGCATTTGATTCTTCGCTTACTTTCTGATATACTAAAAGAGTGCCTCTTGTCTATTCTAGATGGCAATATTGTTATGAATTGAGTATTTTTTCATTTTGTTAATCGATGAAGTAACAGTCCTTTAGTGACGAGCGACAATTTTTACTAAACAAGACATAGATAACAAATGCACAACAGAATATACAGATAGCAAATACATAGTAGCACACTACAACAGCTTAGAGATTGAATCGGTAGTAATAACAACCACAGCACGCAAAGCATTAGACAGAATTCAGCAGGAGGAGGAATCCTCATAGCGTCTCTTTACGGTCTCTCCCGCAGTTCTCCATTGTCTCCTCTTTTTAGCTGTAACTAGCTTCCAACTCACTACTACATGGGTCGCTACTATTCCCATGATTCGATGCTGCTTCTACAATAAATTCTGGGCCACGGCATACTACTCAATTTCGCAATCGTTTGAGTTCCACTAAACACCTGCATTCCGATGGACTAATTTGCCGTTGACGTACTATGCGACTTTATACACCATTGTCTTCGGCTTGGACTACCGTCTTTTAGAGCTTTCGGAGCAGGGAAGAGAATGTCTTGGAACAATCAATCATATCTTACTTGTGATTGGCTCTATCGCGAAAAGATTCTGTATTGCCTGTTTTGTTGCTAAAGTCATCAAATGGTCACCAAATTATCGTCACTGATTCAGCAACCGAATGGCCTCCAATAGAGCTCACCGTAAAACAATCTTTCCAGTGAGTGAATTAACAGAGTTGGGAAGCAACATTACAGATGTGTAACAATGTATTATATAAACACATTGTGTGCGGGTACATTTCGCAGCGGAATTATACCGGGATCGGGCGTTTTGCACGTCAATTTAGTTACTCAGTTCAATTTCAATAGATCGAAAATTATTTCCTTTTTTAACCAACTTTTCGTATTTTATATGGAAATAAAAAAATAACAACCATAAGATTTTTGTAAACTAAAAAATATATTTTTTAGTGGATAAATTTATAATTGAATCGTAAATATGAAATATCAATTAGAAATAGTAGAATAGAGTTATATATTTTTTTCAAATGATGCTATATATAAACATTTTTACATTATCAAAAAATGAAAAGAGCAATCATAAAACTAATAATGTTTTACAGCTTGGCAACGTTCAAAGCATTTTCCTCTATGAAGAGGTTCACGGTAAAATTCACTCACTTTTGCAAGGATAAATAAAAAGTTAGTTTTAAATCTAAATTGATTTTTTTAAAACAGCCTTCCCCTTCTGCGATATGATGACTGATGTAAAAACTTGTTTTTATTTATCTCAATTTTTCCATAATCTATGTAGTGGACAAGAGCATTCGGCTTCGTTTTCCTGTCTATACCATTATTTTAATACCCGCAAACAAACCCTGTTGTTACGCTAAACCGTACAAGTACGTGACCCGCGCTCAGGTATCAATCATCTGAAAATTACTAGTACCTGTCAAGCATACAATGTGTTAATATTTTCAGTATTCAATTTCTAATTATTTATTTTGCTTAAACTAAGTTTACTATGACATATTTGGTAAGTGATCTGATTAATGAAAAAATAGAGTTTCTTAATATGAACAATAACTTGTGAAAATTTTAATTCCGTTTACGGTCTCTTCATTTTGTGTATTCACTTCTTTTGAGTTGTTTCTTTCTAATGTTATCCTTCTTGAAGATGCGATGAAGTCTGCGATGGAAACTCCTGGGGATATTACTGCAAAGAAAAGTGCCAGTGTATGAACGGCGCATTATGTCTGCCAGCTACCGGGGAATGTTTCTGTTCTCCAGGTAAGCGAGAAAGTTTTTCTGACAGTTGAGAGAAGAAAAAATACTACCGTAACTTTTGGATTTCTGTAAATGCGATCAGTAGATGTAAACTAGATGTTTTCTAGATTATTCTTTAAATGTAATCTCTAAATGGAATCTAGATATTCTCTAGATGTAAGATAATGAAAAATAATTTGTTATCTCTGTTATTATTAACACATTTAGTTTATTTAGGAAGATCATATACTACACAGTAGCCCATTGGCCGAGGACAGGTAATGTCTTGCAATCGGTGGGCATTGGTGTCCTGGTCTCCAAACAGACAATACATATATTTATTTATATCATTCTCTGAATGAAATATCCAGAAGCAGTAAAAGAAACTCTCACTCCCAGGATGATATTTATATTTACTAAAACAATATAATGTTTAGGACCTTAATTATGATTACTCCCTATGAAATATTACAGCCCGAGTGCCTATTATTCTAGTTACGCACCCCTTGTAATCTCCAGAATAAAAAAAATTATACATTGAACGATAAATCTTCAGTGCTTTCTATTCAAGGAGAAGTATCATTGATAAAAAAAGAAACTGATTTAATTAAAACTGTAATTTTTATAAAATTTAAAATGATAGAAAAATCCATTTGACATCCCTAATAATTTTATAAATTATCTCTCCAAAAAAACAAAATCACACAATTTTTAAATAATTGAAATTTTTAAAAATTTTCTTCTAGGCGCACATTTATATCATTCAAAAAATATATATTTCATGTTCTGTACCTCTGTGTTAAACTATATGGTCTGTAGAAACCACTTATATTTACACATACAGTGATTTGTATTATATGCGGAGATAGAAGTGTGCCATTTTCTGTTTAATACATTATTAATTAATTATGCATATATCAATTGATAATGAATAATTAAATGAATGCATAATGAGTTGTATATTTGAAATTAGGTTGGAAAGGAATCAAATGTGACCAAATCTGTGACAATGATACCTTTGGTCAAAATTGCAAAGAAAAGTGCAAATGTCAAAATGGAGCTGCCTGTAGTCCTGTGAATGGAGTTTGCGATTGTTTGCCTGGTTATAAAGGTGATAGGTAAGGTTATGAAAAATAATAATTTTTTAATGAATTGGCCTGATTTGGACAAATAGAAATTTTTAGGATGGAGACTCTGATTGTAACTCTAAAATTCAAAAAATTGAAATGAATAGTAAAAGGAATAATTTCGCTTAATAACTCCATTAAGAGCAAGCATCATGATGAATATTCATTAAACTATGTCTGAAGTTATTTGTAACTCCTTATATGTGACTTAATTTAATATTTGAAAATGATTCTATGCCTGTTATTTTGCATATTCGATCCATAGATTAAAACCTTTCAATTTTTATATTCATTTTATTCCAATACCTTAAAAAAATCGATTTTTTTTCTGCATGCTAAACTATAAACTTGAAATCCATTTATTGAAAATTTGATATTGGTGTTCTATAAGTCTATGCATTATAAATTAAATGAATTCAGTCAACTACACTATCTGCCAATAAGTATTTGGATGAAGATATCTGCAGTCTTGATCTACGTCAAGCCTTCTTGGAAGAAGCCTTTATTGTCGAATATTATAAAAATGGCCGATCCTTCACGGACGTGTCTGGTAAATCAAACATTCAAAAATAGGTAATGGCTTTGCAACTAAAAAGTGTTTGAATGGTGATTGTCGGAATGTGCTTGCACGAAACTAAGAGATAAAAACCACGAGAGAGAGTTGTCCATAGAAATGAAAAAAAGCCACAATGCAAAATGGAACAATTATATTGCATCATCTCGATCTGGTCCGATCAAATAAAGGGTAGCGTTTTAATCAGATTACTTTATTTACAGCTTTAATTTACCGACAAAAGTACTCTTTACCATCTAATTTAAGTGAAAAGTTCCATGTACAACACCTCAAGAGGTTCCTCGAAATATTTTGGAGAAACTCACGAGAATAGCTAACCGACCATCAAAGTCTCACGCTGGCACAGGAGTTAGCTCCTTTGGTGGAATTTTCTTTCGAACGCTCTGCTTTCACCTACATCTCCTCCGGACCTTTTTCACCCAAAAAACTCCTCGTCTCCTTTTTCTCTCTCTCCAAAAAACCTCACCTTTTCTCTCTTCTTTCAACTCCACCTCTCATCCACATTAGAGCATTTGGGCTGCCGATTTTCCAATCGTAGCTTAGCAAAACCTCACTGGTCTACAGTTGACCGCAGGAATGTTCGAGGTTCATAATGGAAAGAATGCAGATTATACATCTGTGTCACAAACACGATTAGTGCACGGGTGGTCATTTATCTGGACTCACTCTAAAGGCCAAGATGTCCGTTAGAAGGAGGGCTCTCCGCCTGTCCATCTGTAAGAAATTACACTGCCATAAAACGTCGCCATTGAGGATACCAGTCTGGAAATGGCAATTATGGAGAGTGTGGATAAGAAATCACCATGGTCAAGTCGGGGAGAAGCTGAATCATTACAATATCAAGCTAAAGGTCTACATACTTTAAAGGATCTAAAAGGCATCCGGGATTGTTGTTGCAACAAATACCATTCGCAAGGAAGCCTATTTTTTCCATGGTATTGTTGCCGCCCATGAGCGTTTGATTATGAAATTCAACCGCACTGCTCGGATATGGTGGTAGAAGGGACACCGAAATTGCCCCATAAATAAGTGAAAACAGGTTCTCTGGAATGATAGAACAAGGTTTCAATCTCTACCAGTCGGATGGCAGAGCCAGGGTCATGCTTATACAAGGAGAACGCCTTTTGCCAGAATGCTTTGTGCTTGCTTTAAAGTTTGGCGGAGGTGGAATTATGGTTCGGATATATTTCTCATAGTATGGACTGTTATCCTTGATCCCAATTCATGGTAAATCCAATACCGACTCCTACTTCACTATTTGAAGCAGCAATGTCCAACTTATGCTGTGGCAATTTTATTGATGGGTTCATTAGGATGACAACGCAACTTATTATGTTGCGTACTTCATCATGGATTAGTAGGATGACAATGGGATGAATCGACTGGAATTGCATACCCATAGTTCTGATTTGAGAGAGTTCTGAGCCAATAGAAAATCTCTGGGACAAATAGGATCATCGAATTCAGGGAGCAGCAATCATCCAAAATCTGTGAAAGAAAGATAGAAGTTCCATTAACTATTGAATATTTTAAAAGTGTTTATCTTTCTAATTGCAAGTGTCCAATTATTTATTGGTAGGTAGTGCACAAATTACTGTGCATATAAATTAATAGTAGGAAGACAAAGCGAATGTATAAATCTTACTTCGGGGTTAATGCCAAAACAGTTTTTGTTTTTATTTTAACATTTCTAAGAGTACACGATTAAATAATTTAATAGAATAATGAAAAAGTCTAAAATTTAACGTAACAATAAGAACATCGCTAAAAATTTCGTGCCAAATTAAATTTTAAATTGTATTTTTTAAATAAATTATATCTATTCCGTTTAATTTAAACTTAGATATCAATTAATTCTTCTATAAGTTTTATAAGTTATTGTGAAATCGAATCAAATGAGGATCATAGCACATTTTCATGAAAGTAAATTAAAGAAATGAATTTCTAATCGATTTTTAAGATATTTAATAACTGGAAAGAGTTTAGTATTATAAACAATCAGACAAATCTTATTTGTTAAAGATTTTTAAATTTAATTCATCGAGCCAAAGAATTTTCAGATGTAAAACTTTTATCAACAATTATTATTATTGTCGGGAATAATGTCCCTTCTTAACTACAGATTGCAGCGAATTCACGTGGTCGAGAAATTTATCAAGAAAATGTTTCTTGTTAATTTGGCAGTCATGCCGGGTTTATACCGGGCCAATTAAAAGATGACCAGTAGGCAGCGCATGCGTAGAAAGGTTGAAAAATGCTGTTCTATCAATGATGGGGGATTGTCTTGATGGAACAAAAACATGTGTCTATATTGTACAGTTTTCGTACTGCGCATGCGTTTATAGAATTTGGCAGTTTATTTGGCGTGAAAAAATTGTTCACTTATCATTTTTTGCTCTTTCTAATGCACCGACATATTTTGCTCTTTCTAATGCAATATTGTTTTTTCTATTTGTCAGTTTTTCTATAGTTTTGCAAATTTTGGTATGCTGACCTGATTTGTTTTTTTATTTTACCATGCTTCTTTGTATAAATATCTATCATTTTAATACAATAAGCAGTGAAAAAGAGAAATCCAGGGACGCCAAAACGACTATTCATAGCCAAGTATGGAATACTTGAATCTATATTATGAAATTGTTGCAAACATAAATCAGTCCCTTTCTACTCGTGCGCTGCTTATTGGTTTCTTATAACTGGCCGAGTGTAAACCCAACATCAGAAAGGAGACGTTCAAGAAGCAGTGTGATCGAAGACTAGCTCTCGAGGAAAAGCAGAGCAAATTTATTTTAACTGTCACTAAGAGATACAGTAAGTTTCTTCTGAAATTAATTGTTTGTGCGGAAAATAATTTTTATTGCCTTTAAGAAACATCGTTACTGCAATATGAAATTGCTTATCGGAAATTTTATAAAAATGAAGTGCGTCTCGATATGAATAAATGGATGACTAGTTATGAAAACAGTTTCCTGATTTTTCTTGAATAAAATCTTATATTTTTTGCAAACAATAGCACAGTGTATGCGCTCGCCAACTGTGCTGAAATCCTTCATTAGCGAAACGCCCCCTAAATTCGACAGTTGCATTAAGATATTTTATATGGCAAGCAATTTTATCCAATATTTAAATGCATAAAATTCTTTCATGGTCAACATTTCATAATCCATGGAGTTTTAACATAATAAAATTAGAATTACAAACAAAATTGATAAAGCCATTAAAAATAGCTTTGCAGGTAAACTGAGAGTTTTTTAGATTAGTACTAGATTATATACTCCTATTATTTTGTGTGTGCACGCTCTCTTGTGTTTATAGCTAAAAAAATTTTATTCTCTACATATAGAGGCGGGGGATAACAGCCATTGTTGCTATAAATCCCAATATCTTACTCCTGTCAAGTTTACACATGTTATAATTTGTAAGTACAGAAACGGTTTAACGTTCGAATAAAAGATTATTCAATTCTGACGTCTCGTCAATTTATATAAACATCCTACAATCTATTCAATGAGAAAAGAATTCTCCCTTTTCCCGTCCTCATAATTTTCTTTTATAAAAATACAGCAGATTGCAATATTTGATTTGCAAAGCCAGAAGAAATACGAAACATTGTTTTGAAGTCGATTTTACGCCAAAAACTAATGCATAACAATAATAATGCAAGCATTTAATTCGGATCCAGGAATGCATTTATTATTTAATCATCATAATTATGGAGAAGATAGTTTCGTTTTGTCAGCAATACTTATTCCTGAAATATTTCTTTAACTTCTCAATTGCTCATTGATTGCAGAGCAACTTTTAAAATTATATTGCATTTAGAAGAATGCGAATTTATCGAAGAGCTTTACTCGTACTCTAAATTTCTGATAAAACTGATGCTATTAAGCAAGATAAAGGATCCCAAAGGCTTAAGGTATCCGACTACATTAAAAAGATTAATTTTCGATCACATTGGCGATTTTTTTAAAAATTTTATTATTTCTTTTGGTTTAGACATTTCTCTTCACAAAGCAGTTTATATTTTCTAGGAAAAGGAAGGTCTGACCTATCATCTAGGATCACAGATTTTTCCACTAAAATTTGTCTTTAGCTTCCATTTTCTTAAAGTTTTAATGTTCATAAAAATTTCTACCGCTAACATGATTTCTCAAAAACTAATAGAGGTAGTCTCATAAAAATTTCAGCGTGTGTTTTAAATAATATGGACATTGAAATGAATCAAAAGTTTTATCGTCGGTGAAATATTTTCTCATTTATAGGTGTTTTAAAAGAATTAAGTTGAGAACTTGTGGAATAAAATGCATATATACGTACATTTTTATCCGCAACTTCTTTGCATGTCAACCTTTTTCTTAGATGTTGGTTCATTTCATTCATCTTCATATTCTATAACTTGTGTACAAAGATAAACAGGATTGTTGCATTACCATTTTGTGCAAAGAGTTGACCATTTTGGTTGAATTTCATTAAAATTTACACATTTTCCTATTTCTGTCCATATATATTATGTTTTCAAATAATTGTTTTTGTATTTATAGTGTAATTGTTTTGTTTTTTGTAATTGTAGTGTTTTTTTGTATTTATTGACAATACATCTAAAAACCATAAATAGTTTCTAAAAAGTTTAATTTTTCAAAAATTTTTCCTTCGAATGTAGTCGGATACCTTAATTGTAAAATTTCGGCTTCAGGCCGACGGAGTTCCATGTTCAAAATATGATTCCTCCGAAGAATCTCCTTCGGCGCCAAATATCCTTCAAATGGTAAGACGTAGAAATTTGGAGTCGAAATGCCAACACTAATGTTATCCTCGCCATCTGACCGGATTTTTAAATTACGAAGGCAGTCACGAAATACCCTTAGTGTTGCTTTAAAATAGTCCATAATAATTCATCTAAAACAAACACTTAATATATATCTATTATTTTTCTTACAATTTTAAACACAGAACCAAAAAAGTCCTTCTGCACTAGTTTGATTGTACTTGATTTGATTTAAGCCTGCTGCTTCAACTTGGATATTCGAAACATTTTCAGAAAATTATACAAACCATCTTTAGATCTGGGACTATGTAGGATTTACCAAAATTACTTTTGAAAACTGTAAAGCGATAAAATATATTAAAAATGATTCATATTTAAGTTTAAAATTATCATATACAAGTTTAAAATTGAACGTTCGTTAAAATTATGATAAAATGAATAAGACCTTTGAAGCGTGCGTTATACTGTGACCTGTACAGGATAATTCAAAACTTATTGGTTAAATTTCTTGAGGAGATAAGAAATACTTTGAAAA
The DNA here is from genome assembly GCA_026543055.1 of Argiope trifasciata. Classification (NCBI taxonomy): domain Eukaryota; kingdom Metazoa; phylum Arthropoda; class Arachnida; order Araneae; family Araneidae; genus Argiope; species Argiope trifasciata. The sequence goes on along the minus strand of JAPMOQ010015762.1, from coordinate 1,322,494 downwards.
ACCGATTTCACATAGGAAAGTATATCCTCAAATGTCATCTCCATGGATAAAATGAACAAGCCTAGTGAACACAAGGAAACAGTACAGTTAAGTGGTAACGAATGTGACTCCAACAAAGTAAAGTACAAATTCACAGTAGATGCTCAAAATTGCGACCGTTTACACGAACGCAGGATTCACATTGTCGTTGAATTTTGAAAAACGCCTGGTATATCACGGTATATACTTGTGATATATACCTGGTATCTGTCGCTACGTATATACTTGCGGTGGCCACTAATTGTGCAACAAAGTCCAAAACAATCGACGGGAGTTTCATACATATGATTTTTCATTGCCCAGCTCCGAATGTTCGGTTCAGGTAATAACAGGCAAAAATTGTCTCATGGTCTGGATTTCCTTCATGTTGATACCACATCTCGGATACCTCTACGGATATGCCACAGGCATTACCCGTTATATCTTAGGCATTTTTGAAAATGTTTGGTGGTTGATGCAGCGGCTCTGTGAATCCTACGTTCGTGTAAATGGTTGGAATTTTGAGTATCCATTGTTAATCACCGACAGGTACCTTGCGGACATACTTTTCTATTTGAAATCGGTTTCCTGAGATATTCTCTACCTCTCCAAGGAATTTGATCGGTATGTTTTGAATAACCCTGCCTAAGGCACACCGGCAACGGCACAAATCTCTGTTAAAACATATGAGTGCAGTATCTGTATAAGACATTCATATAAGGTAATCAACAATATTTTCTTTTTTTACGCAGTTGTGATGAAATCTGCGACGAAGAACACTGGGGTTATTATTGCACAGAAAACTGTTTGTGCCAAAATAATGGAAGTTGCGATCCTAAAAAAGGAGAATGCTCTTGCACACCAGGTAACTTCAACTCTCATGTTATTAATATATACCAGGCTTTTAATATAACTGTTTAAAAATTGTGTTGCATTTTTTTTAGGTTTCATAGGCAAGAATTGTGAAGAAGATTGTCCATCTGGTACTTACGGTCAAGATTGTCAAAATCAATGCCAGTGTCAGAATGAAGGTCACTGCGATTCAGTCACTGGAGATTGCAGTTGTCTTCCGGGATATGAAGGTCTATTCTGTGAAAAACAGTGCCAGGTAACGGAAAAAATATTTGAGAAGTTCCAACTTCAAAAATTATATTGATTGTACAGGATAATACATAATAATAAATTGTAATGATCATGAGGATGATTTTAAGGATAATGCAGCTAAACGCATAAACGTCGTCGCATAAAAGAAATTAATATTTTAAATATTTAAATCCATCGCTGCATTTTGCTTAGTATCAAGTGGAAGAGGCATATCAACAACAATATGTGTAACAACTGGTTTATTAAAATTGGCTTTACTCTTCCAAGACTTGCATTTTTACAATGAAAGTTTGGTAACCGTCAATTCGTCATAAATTATTCTCTGCTTCCAAAAGAAAAAAAAATTAGAAAAAAATAGTCAATTTTTTGATATTAAGGATTTTTTTTTTTGTAAACTTTTCAGGCTCATTATTTATGTCAGCACTATTTTGATGTTATAAATAAATTTAAACAAATAATTCTTTAAGGTAAAAAAGGAAATAACCTATTTTATAAGTTTTTATTTTCGGTATAATAATCTGAAAGAAATTTTGAAAATCTTAGAAAAATAATGTTTAATTCTGTTTTTGTACTTTTTTTAATTCATTGTTTGGAAGAACTTGAATATTTTTTCGTGCTCGTAACAACTCTGCATTAGAAACCTCGTGTTTATTAAATTAGTCACGTTAACGTCTCGTTTCAAAGCAACTCTAGGGCTATTTTGGGTGGACCACTCAATTTTTATTTGCTGTCAGATTATGAGAGTGAGGCATAAGGTGGCACTCCCTTTCCGAATTTTTACACCATTGGGAGGACTATTGCGACACGGTGGATTTGATATACTCACTTACAAGGCGGTTTTTCGATAGAATAGAGTCTCGAACATGAAGCTTTTCGGTTACGTAGCCGAGACCTTACCAATAAGCCACCAAAGCGCTTGAAAATCCCTTGAGAGTGTGGTAATCTTCAACCAACTTTCTCTGTCATATTTCACTATCATCATAATTCAAATCTTCAAGTTCAGTGGGAAGCGCCCATCTTTATTTGTCAAACTAATACCGCTTTATAATATTCAAAACCTTGTAATCATCTAGGAAAGCTAAGGTAGCATTTGATACAAACGTTTGACTTCATAAAGTGACTTCTGAAAGATCTTTCAAGGGCAATTAACTCACATTTTTGACCAACTTGGATGAAAAGTACGGAAAGACTTAGACGTCAGAATGAATACAGGGAGTAATCCGTTTCTAAAGAACACAACGGTTTAGTTGTTTTGTATAAAGTTGATTAAAAGTTTGAAGGTCAGAGAAAATGACTTCATAGTCCCGATTCATGTTCTTAAAGGCATGCCTTAACTTCCTAGGATGTTTGAGAGTTTATCATCCAAACCATCTAAGTTATTAAACACAAAAGGTTTTTTCACGTTTATTTCTTTTCATATAAAAGGATAAATCTGTAAGCTGGGTTTTGAATCCTTTCTTTTTTCAAAAGAAAAAATGTTTGTAACCTTTCTCTAATAAGTATGCAATCTAAAGAATTGAAAAATTTACGTAGAGTAAATAACAAATAACATAAAAAAATATGTTCAATTCCTACTTAGGTATTGTTTTTGTTATTGCTTTTATTTTTGTTACTTTTATAAAATAATTATCAAAAAATTTATTAAGTATCCAAAAATTGATTTGTGCAAGAATTGAACTCGCATTCCTCACTTTCACGCAAAAAAATACTGAAATCCTCGCATTTTACGGACTGAGCTACTGCCCATAGTTTTCAGCTGTCATTGCAAACCACTAAAACTCTATATAAAGTATTAAAAATTAATTAAATTAAATAATTTAATGATGTATTTGAAAAAATTCTGTATTAACATCGAGTGTCATCTCTTACAAGTTTAAAAAAATGTATTTGAACTTGATTAAATGACTAATAACTATTTTATTAAGATATATATAAATATATACAGAAAGAGTGTGAACTAATAGTAAGGAATTGAAAAAGAAAAGGATAAACGACATTTTAGGGTTCTTCACAAAATTTTCTTACCTTTTGATGTAGCCTTTAATAACATATTCATTATTTATTTTCTTCTGTGCAAAAATAATGAATTTTCATTTAAACCTGCAATTTTCTCTCAGTTTATCGTCAGTAATTTGTAATAACTTGTAGGTGACATCAACAGAATTTATAAACAAAGTAGATAAATACAAGAAAGTGTAATTAGGAATGGTATTATTATCGCATTGATATTACTCGAGAAATACCTCAAATTGTCTTTAAACTTTCAAATGAAAGGATATCATATAAATTATAAGAAAAAAAAATGATGTTTGCAGATACAAGCAGTGATGGAAAAAGGTCCTTCAAAATAACGCTCAAAATTGTGGTTCAGATATACACGTCTCTTTTCTGATGTATTATTCAATGGGAAAAGCGACGCACGTAGAAGGACACCACTGATAAGTAAAACAATTAATGCGTCTCACGTCTGAATAACATAATCTAATAGACGCTGAAACTTGCGGAGATCATTTAGAAAATTAATTCTGCGCTGAAGCTGAAATCAGATCAAGGATGTATCGTCACTTTGGGTCAGACTTTTGAACGTCTGTTTTAATTAGAGTAATGCCACTTTACAGCTCCTTAGATTCAATTGGGCCGCGGTGGCCTGGTGGTAAGGTCTCGGCTTCGAAACCGGAGGGTTTCAGGTTCGAGACTCGATTCCACAGAAGATCCGTCGTGTGAAGGGGTCTCTTGCACATTAAATCTGTCAGGCCAAGCGTCCTCTCGCTGGTGTGGTGTGGTGTGGAGAGGGGGGTGCCACTTCAGGTGTCGTCCTCCTCATCTGACCATGTTCAAAATTACGAGGTCCGTACCAAAATAGCCCTCGTGTTGCTTTAAAACGGGACGTTGATATAACTAAACTAAACGTTAGATTCAATCAAAACTCTGGCAACGGCTGAAGAGGAAACAGTTATACATATTTACGGACTGCTTATTTAGTACTTCTTCTTGCATACAGCCGACCACCCCGTCACCACTGAACGTAGCAGTATCGAAAGGGTGTGTGGTGGTCAACTGCTGAATAAGTATTGTCCTACCTTACATTGACCGAACAATCAAACTAACATTCCTTTCGGGGTAGTAAATAGCTGTTCCTTCTCCCCATCTGCTCACTCTCAAACAGTTGGAATGAAGCTGTCATCTTTGAAATCATATCCTTCAGGGTTTTGAGATGACCAGGTACCATCAGTACTGTACTTAAATCATTGTTCACAATCTTCAGATTTTTCCTTAACTCTGAGATCTCCATGCATTCCATTCAATAGTGGTTAACAGTACCGATTTCTCTAGAAATGCATTTATTTTCCTGGCTTATTTAGTACTAACTGGTACCCGGCGCGTTGCTGCCACCGTAAAAAATAATATTAAGTGCAATTAATCAATAATTTGGCAATGCTTTATTGAAATGGGATGAACGGCACGTCATTAATAAAATACAAACAAACAAATATTCATTTTTGCATATTAGATTTGTGTATTCTTTCAGAATTGTAAAACATCGTGTTCTTTCAGAATGGCAGTGGAAGAAACTGTTTATAGTACCACATGATTCCTTTAATATTCATTCAGAATTCTCAAGTTTAGTTTTAGAAAATAAGATTAAAATATATTCTTCTAAAATTGATTAAAAGTAGAAAATATACATTCTATAAAATCGTCAATATAGTTGAATAGATCATGTTTGAAAAATAAGATGGTGCAAAATTATTTGTACTACAATATTTTGGGTGGTTACTGCGAAAAACGCAAAAATTTAATTAAAATTTAAAAACCCCAATGTTATTCTCCCCAAAACTTTCTCGCATAATCTGTAATAAATTTGTTACCTCCGAGAATGACTTACATGACATTTGCGTATTATAGCTACAAAATATTAACCTTCAACTTAGATTTAGGATTTCTAGAGATATAGTCTCCTCGACGAGTGATCTGGAGATTCATCCTTGGTCAATAGATGCGTTTGAGATTCGAATTTTTTTAAATTTAAATAATTGTACTATTCCTATAACCATCCCATAAGTGCAAACGATAAGCTGACCGAGCTTCATCGCAATCGGGCGAACGAGACATTCATTCATTTTTATTTATATAGATGATTTTAAGTTTTGGAGTTAGCCTTCTGTTTTAAATTATATAACTAGCTAGAAATTAACTAATACCTCGGTGGCTCTTGGTAAGGTATGGGAACTGGAAAGGTTCAACCTCAAAACACGTTTAAATCTAAGAACGCGGGTTCCTCTGGTGCTGTGTGGAAGAATGGAGAAGGGGTGCCAACTATGGCGCCATTCTCGTCATTTGACCAGGGTTAAAAATTATGAGGTACACCCCAAAATAGCCCTAATTTTATTTTAAAAACTGGACGTTAATGTAACTGAACTAAACTCGGAAATTAACTGCTGTTTCAAAAAAACTGTCAGATGATGAGAATATAGTGTTATAATTTTTTTTACTTATTCACTTTATGTATATATATTATATTTTTATCCACGCCTATTATATATATTACATTTTTATCTACTGCTATAATATGTGATTTACTTTTATCATCTATTACACTATTTCTAATGCTATTTTTTTATCCACGACTTTATCAATCGATCACTCTGAGGTTCATATTAGTAGAAGAAAATTTAAGTGTTTCAGTGAGAGTCATGGAATTAAAAAAAAAAACAGAAGTGAAAATTAATTCTTGATTGAAATTCGGGCTTCAAATCTTTTACTGAGGAATCTTAGAATCAACCACCAAGTCCTTAATAATTAAAAAATGTTATAATACGCTGTTATAATATAACTTTCAATGATATAATAACTTTTATAATTCCGTTATAATATAACTTTCAAATAATTCTACAAAGTTACGTCTGCAGAAATATGTTCATTACTATTAGAAACTATCTGTTTTTGCAAATATACTGAAGATATCGTGTTAATATTTAAAATACAATTTTTAAAATTAAAAATGTATTTAAATATTTGTGTATCTAATAATATTTTTAAATATGGGTAGATAAATCAAACACTATAATGTTGCATCTTGTTACTTTTTATCTTGAATTTCAGCCATGGTTTTACGGACTGCAATGCTCAAGCGAATGTTCATGTAACGTTTCCAATACAAATTACTGTAATGCCGAAACAGGTCTCTGCAACTGCCTACCTGGATGGGAAGGTGAGATGAATTATATTTGAAATTGTTTCCTGTTACAGAATTATCTTGCGGTTTCAATGTGTGTGTGTGTGTGTGTGTGTGTGTGTATATATATATATATATATATATATATATATATATATATATATATATCCTTATCTGATTCCACGTTATCTAATTAATTAATTCAAAAAATACTTTGTAAAATTGTTTAGACAGCGATTCCCACGGTCAGAGCGATTGATAAAAGTTGCTGACATAAACAAATAGTTTCATAAAAGGATCCCTGAGTTTCCCCTGCTTTGATATTCACATGTGCAGAAATCCATGTGAGAAACTTAATAATCTGTAAACAAAGTTTCCCCATCAAAATAAGCTATTTAAGACCCAGGATAAAAATTTTGAGAGCTCTCCTTCATTAATCTGTCTTCCGTTCTGTGTTGGGTGTTCGTCGCTACTGCTGTAAATAATCATGCTTTGCTTCTTCGTGATAAAATAAAACGACTTAAAAGCATTAAAAGTCTCTACAATGTCTTTAAACTGCAATCAATTTCCAAAATTTTAAATTAAAAAATACACTGAAGTTCTAGAAAATCTAGTACAGCAGTCTAATATCGCGAGTATGCAGAAGTGCGTAACACAGCGTGGCATGAATTCAACTAATTTGTGAAGATATTCTCTACATTTCTCATAGAATGATTCCTGCAGGGCAATTCACAAAGCTATGGGAATGTGAGGTGGTAGAGATCTCTAAAGGGCAATATGTGCCAAAACATACCAGATATGCTTGATAACATTCATATCAGGGGAATAGGTGGCCAAGAGAGGGAACGAAATTCAGATGAGTGCTATTCAAGTCACGCTGTAGCTACTGTAGACCAGTGAGGTACCGTACTATCCTGTTGGAATTGTGCACTTACGTTACGTCAGAATGCAGAGGCAAGAAACCATTTGGGGCTCTAAATGTTTAGCAAAGTAAAAAAAACAAAAATCCCGAACGTTTGCATATTTATTTAATAATGAGAGATTATGTTTTTGCTATTAATTACTACAGGAACATTAATACAATTTTTCTAATTTCTTTTCCGACACTTAGTATATATAGAAGAGCATTTAAGCATTATACCCATATGCTTGACTCAAGATAATCCTTTATTTAATTTTAATTTGCTGAATGAGGGTTCAGACAACATTTACAAACCTTATAATATAATAAATATAATAAACTGGCAATGTAAAGATTTGTAAAAAAAATATTACATTAGATATAGACAAAAGTAGATAGCTGATGATTTACAAGTTCATTTGAACCCAGCTTCAGCCCCTACTTTTGGGTGTCGGCCACGCCGCTCTATCTGAGCATGTCTGGCGGGGATTTCTTTATTCCCAAATGAACTTTTCTTGCCTTTTTTATATATATCACTAGGATCTTTGCCTAATAAAGGCGTCAGTCTATACTCAGCCACTTACATGGCCTGCAGACTTTTAGTATGAGTAACATTATTATTGTTCTGAACATTTTTTAAATTCTTAATCACGGTGGGGGCCCTCCACAGTCGCGGGACCCGGGTGCATAGCACCCGCCTCACCCCCCAGATGGTCGGCCCTGTCGGAATGCATACATGGTTAGGAAGGATGTTAACGTCCCACTGACCTGTCATGATCGCGTTAAATGTATCGACGGTTCCATTTCATGCCATCTACACACGCCCTATAGATAGCGTTGCTATTCAAGGCTATTTCTATAGTCCTGACGACATAAAAAAAAACTTTCCGTCTTAACGGCCATGCACTGAGAGCACAAAGGGTGGAATGAATCTGAGATCAATCGAAGAGTACAAATTCATGGGCATAGGATAGTGTCTGGGCCAATCAGGAGACTTCAGTACTGGAAAGTGTGTGAAGGGCAGAATAGTTCAGATTTTGGGGAGGAGTTGAAGGTATCTAGATCAACTATTGTCAATTGTTGACCAATCAGAAGACTAGCCAGTTGTATGAGTGGGAGTTGGAAAACTAAGCTAGAAGAGCGTTAATTAGAATGAGTTTTCTTTCTTCTTTGTCTGTAGTTTTCTTTAAATTTTTTACCGCTTTCAGGATACCAGGGAATTCTTTTAGAAGGGTTGGTATCACTTTAAGGGCTTCAGTAATTGCCTCCATCGATACCTGTTATCTTATATATGCACTCGCGACCACATCGCTTATTGGTGAACACTTCCAATATTTGCATACTATCTGCTATACTAGTTTTTCTGACTTTTCAGTGTATAAACAAGAAGAAAACATGCGAATACAGACATATATACTTTTATTGTGGTTCAGTAACTGATTTGTAAATCATCGTTAGAGATAGGTCTATACTTACACTCGGATAAATACTTTAAATGGTGCAGTAATTATATTTTGCTTTGTTTCTCTAAATTCTTATTTTCATTTAAAACTAAAAGATTAATATATGAAGTAAAATTATATTTTACTTCATATATTGATCGGTTTTAATAAGACCAAGGGAAAATATTTACAAGAGATAACTATAAGATCAGTATGGGTAGATCAGCTAGATATCAGTAATGGGCTTGAAGGGAATTTAGATTTCGCAAATTTTCCGGTGATTCTAATTGAATTTAAAAACGCAAAATATTGTTCTTTTAAAACGGTTTCTTTTCAATCAGAATATATTTACCTTATAAATAGCTTTCATTGCAAAAACAGGAACAGAATATCTTAATTGTAAAGTGTGATCTTGTATATCCCTGACAGAAATTATAATTGGATTGTCGAATTTGGGCTGTAAAGAATAACAAGTCTATAATATTCAGTGAATGTTATGTAATGATTCATAATTTCTATGACTCTATAAGAAACTATGCTCATAAACCATAACTGATATTTTATGATCAAAGAAATGCATTGCAGTGATTGTTAAATTCTATGGCTATAAGGAATAGCTTCAAAGTGAAGTTAAATTTATGAAATACAGTGATTAATATTTTTACTATTACGTAAGGTGTCTTCTGTGAGAAGCCATGCAGCAATCGTTCCTGGGGTGACCAGTGCAACGAAACCTGCCTTTGCAGTGATGACGTTCTATGTCACCATGTCACAGGAAAATGCATCTGTGAGCCTGGATTCCAAGGCTACAATTGTTCTGAAGGTAAAATCTATCACAATTTTCTATTTTAAAAAGCATAGTCTTTGTGTCTAATACCAGTACAGATATTAGTAATATTTTAAAATTATTTTCATCCTCTGGCTGATCATCCCAAAATTTCCACTGGCAACTCAAATGTAGCAAAATCTGTTCGTCTCGCTATTTCCGAGAGCGTGTATTTTTTCTTCCTTTACTGAGGAGCACATTCCGTTTTCCCCCCGTTTAACCATTCAAATAAATTATATACACTATTAGACGTTTAATTTACGTTTTGGCCAACAGATGTCGTTTTGTATATCAAATTGTGGCGTTTGAAGAAATGCGGTATTACGGCTCAAACTTCAATTTTTGCCGTTTTTATCTGACAGAAATGTTTGCTAGAAAACGTTCAGCGATTGATAGAGAATATATTCCTGATAACTTATTAGATTCTGAAAGCAAATTTTAGTTTTGATAGCGATAGTGATATAGGTTTTTCGGACTGCCCCTCAAATAATGAGGGTTCCGATCATAATTCAATAAACTTCCAAAGCGTTAGGCAATAGTGCATACTTAATATGAAGAATATGCCTCCTACTTAAATATTATACATTTTACTTTTTTATATTATGCAATAAATATAAATTAAATGTGATTCAACTGCAGTTTATTTTTAAAATATTTTTAAGTGATAACATCTGAAATCGGTTTTTCTGACAATTTAGTTTATCATAATAAAAATCTATATAAAAATATTTTCTAGAAAGAAAAAAAATGCATTTTTCAATGTTCTCATATACATTGTCTGAATATATATATATATATATATATATATATATATATATATATTAGCAGTTACGTGGTCGAATAGGTATAATTTACGCCCAAAGAGTAAATGGTAAGAAATATGCCAGTCTTTATCGTACAATCTTTTGCCCTTCAGTGATTTCACTATGATATTTTCATATATATTTCTCCGACACATGATATCTTAGGAAAGGGAAATTTAAGTATCTTTAAAAGAATATTGCAAGCATTAAGGATTTTTATTATTTCACTCTGAGACTGTGAGATTAGCCGGAGAGATGCATATCTACACACACACACACACACACACATACACACACACACACACAAACACACACACACGCACACGCACGCACACACACACACACACACACATATATATATATGTATGTATGTATGTATGTATAAACAAAATAAGCTAAGCAAAAAGTAACACAACCGAATCAAAACAATAACCAATAGAAAAAGAATCCGGCCTGTAAACTTCGTCAAGGGCCACTTTCAAGTAAGGATTCCAAATATTGACACCTCGTGACCCGAAAATTACGGCAAAACAGACATACCAATTTAAACAGCAAAAGACAAAAACAAAGCAAAACATTAAAAAAACATCACCTAATGAAACAAAAATAGGCATAAAAAGTAAAACTACATAAGAAAATTCAACCACAATTAATAACTCAAATTAAGAAAACAAATAATAAACAAATAATTTCGGGGGATTTTCGGGTCAAGAGGTGTAAATACTTTTGACCATTGTCCACCGATGACTCACAGAAAAAATCCCTTATTTGGAATCCCCCTTTGGAAAGTGGCCCTTGACGAAGTTTTCAGGCCGGATTCTTTTCCTATTGGTTATTGTTTTGATTCGGTTGTGTTACTTTCCGCTTAGCTAATTTTGTTAATTAATTTAGATTCATTTGTATTTTAGTTGTAGCTGCATTTGCGCTCTCCAAATACAATGATTGACTTTTAAAAACTAAAAAAAAAAAAAAAAATCTTAAACTTGTTGGAATCAGTAATGATTTTTAGTTTCGATTCCTGTGTCGGTTTCATTTCCGTGGTTAGTACTGTTTCTGTTTCGTTTAAATAATTCTTTAATTATAGTATTTTGGATTTGTTTCATTAATTGATTCTTATTCATTTACCTTTCATTTTGTGAACTTTTAGCCTGTAATTCTGAATTGAGTTTTAATTTCGATTTCGACCTAGTTGGTTTCGTTTTAATTTGTGTTGACCAAGAAATGGGTTTTGATTGTTTTAATAATTTTATGATTGTATATATATATATACACACTTTCTGCTTGATTAACATAAGCAATCAATTCCACTAGAATGCTCTCCAGGATACTTTGGCAAAGACTGTGCAGAACTCTGTCCCGATTGCCCTGTTGAAAACACAACATGTGATCATTTGACGGGATGGTGCGATTGCCCGCCTGGACGCACCGGAAGATTATGTGCTAAAGGTATGTACAAGCCAATTGTGCGGGAAATCGGAGTATTTATTTGTTTATTATTTACAAAATAGTGATTGAATCATTTAAGATAAAAAAATTTAATTAATTTCTAGGATGTTAACAAATCAGGTTTATATAAACTTACTTCTCATGGCAGAATTCGCGCATATTTATGGCAACAGTAATTATTTAACATCAATTCTGATTAATTTTAAGTTATTAAGCAAATTATTTATGACTACTTTGAGTGCTTTAAATAAAAAACACCAATTCTAAATCATGTACACGGAAATATTATCATGAAAGAAAATGCCATTCAATAGCGACAGTTCCTATTTCTAATTCCCCTAAAAAAGCACTTTTCAAATGTTATGACAGATGAATTTTAATTTCAGCATGACATTAAAAATACAGTTACAGATATTTTCGTTTGATATATCGCTATTTTATTCAGACATCGTAGCTCTGAGGGAATAAACCAAAAACTGGTATTGTCATTAAATTTAATTTTAATCATTAAATTTAGCTTAATTATATTAACGTCCTGTTGTAAAGCAAAACTTGAAATGGACCTCCTCATTTTTAACGACTACCAGATGATGAGAACGACATCTGAACTGGCACCCTCGCACTATACTGCACCAGCGGAAGTACATTTGTCCCTGCCAGATTTAGCACGCAACAGACCCCCTTACACAACGGTTCTTCTGTGGAACTGGGTCTCGAACCAGAAACCCTAAGACTTATGAGTTCAGACCTTACCACTAGGTCACTGCGGTCTAAATCACTCATGAAACTTTGTCTTCCTAAAAACATAATCCAGAGACATTTGACTTCACTTTATTATAATTACAAATTGTGAATTGCATTAAATTTTTTTAAAGGAGGATAATCCCTGGCACCAAATGTGTTCAATTTCAAAATAATGGAAAGCTAATTTTTTTTGAAAAATATCGTCATTAACTTCCACGTCAAATCCATAGCTGTTAACCAAATAGTGACAGTTAAATCTGCTTTCGTGTTTCATTAAACATTTCGCTCGATGCCTATTTCTCGATTTCTTTCGCATCTTTCCGGTGACAGGAAACAGGGGGTCGAATACTGAAATTGCTGTATTTTTAAAAACATTTTGATATTTTTCAGGGCGATTCGAGGGGTCTAAAAATCTATAAAATTCAAACAAAAATGTCTGTGGCAGTTAAGGAAAAAGGGCCGATTTTTCATAAATATTTTTTATGTAGGTATGGAGTGGAAATTTGAAGTGTTAGGGTGTGTGTTCCAGCTCAGGTTTCAGCCTCGTCATCTGACTATGGATCAAAGTTACGACATCAGTCCTAAAATAGCTCTAACGTTGCTTTAAAATGAGACATTAATATAGCTAATCTAAAAACTACTATAGAGAATATTTAAATAATGATTAACTTTTCATGTAGTTTGTCCCAGAGGAACCTGGGGAAAGGAGTGTTTGGAGACATGCATATGTAAATTTGGGGAGTGTGATCCAATGAGTGGAAGCTGCATTTGTCCTCCAGGAAAAACAGGGAATGACTGCTCTATGGGTAAATTTTTATTTAATTCATTTGATTTTAATATAAGAGACTGATTTTAACGTTTTCAATTTCAGGTTAATGTCAAGAGAAGTGTAACAATAAATTTATAAGAATAATTCTAATCATTCTTGTATGAATTTCAGGAGTGAATTGTTGTTGCTTTATAGAGATCATAAAACGGCAAGATATTTTTATATTTATTAAATTCTATTTACCTAAAATGGATAAAAGATATACACAAACCATCGTGAAAAATAGTATAGGCCAAAGTATATAATTCAGAATAGGACTGTTTACGGCATGACTCGAATTTCAGATTAACGCCGAATATAATTTTTAATATAAATATAAAAATTGGAATAAAATTTAACATATACACAAAAAACATTATTTTAGATTGTATTGATTCATTCTAATATTTCTAACTTAAAGGCAAGAACAATTCATAATTCTTTTTACAATAACATAAAAAAAACATCGAAAATAAGATAAATTTTATTAAAATTTACATAACATTAAAATAAAAGAACTGTCTTCCACTTATGTCTCTAGTGACGCCATCTCTTTTTGCTATTTTTTTTTTCATTACAATAAATATGAAATATCTCACATGGAGATACATTGTAAAAAAAAGTATCTTTTTCTGCAGAACAAAATAGTAATGAAATTCTACAGGAAGGTAAAATCCTAATCAGTTAGCAGTGCATACATTTGAGTAACTGGTATGTTAATCATAAATTAAAATAGTACATAAAATTTCATCTGTAGGTCAAACAAAAGAACGATGCACTCACAATTTCATCATAAATGTCCTTTCAGAAGGCACCTTGAAATGAGGATGAGAGACTGCAGGCATGATGGTTCGTTCTTGTCATCTTGATGGGTACACAAAAAGATGGGGTCCTATTTCACAGGTTAATGACTTGATGTTTTTCCTAAGGGAAAGATTGTATCGGGGCTGGTGATGGCCCTTAAGATTCAACAACAATTACCATCAGTGTTGCTGTTGTGGCGAATCGGCCATTCAGTTTTTTTATGCGTGTACTTTCGAGACGGGCTGAAGTCAGTGATTTTACATTCCTCATAAATGTAACTGTCATTTTTCCTTTTAACAGAATGCCCTAATGGAACCTTCGGACTACACTGCCAGCAACGATGCAACTGTCAAAATGGTGGAGTGTGCCTTCTGCCCAGTGGAATGTGCAGATGCAAGCCTGGTTGGAAGGGAGCGCACTGTGAAGAGAGTAAGTTGCCCAATTATTGTCTACTCACTTGTGCTAATTACCAGCTGTGCAATTGAAACCTGGTGTCTCAAATAAATTTAAGGCTGTGAAGATAATGATTCCATTATCTGCTAAATGGTTGTGAGTTCTAACCCTGCCAACCAAAGACTCTACGTGTATATGGTGGCAGGTGCCCTTAAAAATCTGTTGTAGCCACAAGGTCCTCGAATTCGAGATACTACCACTCGGAAGTACTGGATTAGTGGTGACTATTCTCCTATTCAGATCTAAATTACGATCTGTGGATGAGTGAATGAAATGTATGAATAAAGTCAGTCCCGTGAAAAATAATGTGACGTATGAATAGTTAAGACTTACTCTTGACCTTAAGTGGCGCTTTCAAAACAAGAGACGCTAAAACTCAGCTTAAAATCTCTGACTTGTTTCTGACAGGTGCCATATGACAACAACATATCTGCTAAATACAAAAGGATGCATTAACATTCTTGCATGGTTATATAAAGTGTTAAAAGTATGATTTGAATGAAATTGCAAATGAAGCTTAATGAGCTACCATCATCAGTTTGCGTTGATACAAAAAAAAATAGCTATTAATGAATGTAGGACGATGTCTAAGGGAAAGTTAATTTTTTGAATAAAAGAATAATAATATCTGGATTTACAAACAATAAATTTTTCAAAACTACACATAATTAAAACTTGTCAGTATTTACACTATTTACTGAAATGGAATAGGATTTACTTAGTAGCGGGGAGCGTTTTCACTTGAGATGGGGACAACAAAAAGGGCCAAGCCGAAAAAGGAAGTAACCAATCAGTGTCCGATCTCACTCGTCCATCGCATGCCGGATTAATAGAGTGCTACTCCTTTAGGAGTCTCACAAGCTCCAAGCGTCCTGGGCCACGGTGGCCTGGTGGTAAAATCTATACTTCGGAACCAGAGGATTACAAGTTCGAGGCCCTATTACATCGAAGAACCGCCGTGTAAGTGGTTCTGGTGCACGTTAAAGCCGTTGGGACCATTCGTCCTTCTTCTGTAGTGATGCGGAAGTTTGGAGGAAGGGGGTTGCCAGCTCAGGTGTCGTCCTCGTCATCTGCCTCAGTTCAAAATGACGAGATCCATCCCAAAATAGCCCTAGTGTTGCTTCAAAAGGGGATGTTAATAAAACTGAACGTCATATACGCGCGAGCCTCTCCCATCCCTGGCAAAATCCAGCCTGATTCCTGGGATCGCCATCCCTTACAATCGAAACTAATTAAATACTTCAATTAATCAACATCCCTGAAATATTTTTAGAGCCAATATTACTTCCTACATGAATGCTCTGCCAATGCCTCTTACAAGAACTATGGAGATTCAAACTCTATAAACAGAAATTACTCCTTTGGGCTTTTTCTAGAAATACCTGAAATGTGGCATTTATACGGTATTTCCAGTAGAAAAAAGGCAACCATAAAATTATATCTGTAAAATGTAAAGATCCTTTAACTTTTCCGAAATGCTTGCATAATGGACTACAAGTTTAGTTTAGTTTAGTTATATTAACGTCCCGTTGTAAAGCAACACGAGGGCTATTTTGGGACGGACCTCGTCATTTTGAACTACCGTCAGATGACGAAGACGACATCTGAACTGGTACCCCCCTCTCCACACCACACCAGAGGGAAGACGTTTGGCCTGACAGATTTAACGTGCAAGAGACCCCTTCACACGATGGTTCTTCGGTGGAATCGAGTCTCGAACCTGAAACCCTCCGATTCCGAAGTCAAGACTTTACCACCAGGCCACCGCGACGCAATAGGCTACAAGGATTCTTGTTAAGATAAGTCCCACTACTTCCTACTTCAGGAGTTTTATAAACTTAAAGTAGCACACAACAGGTGTTCCTTCACCATTGTTATTGCCCTTCAGTAAGATATCATGAACGACTCTACTAATACATTCAGAATTCAGT
Organism: Argiope trifasciata; assembly: GCA_026543055.1. Classification (NCBI taxonomy): domain Eukaryota; kingdom Metazoa; phylum Arthropoda; class Arachnida; order Araneae; family Araneidae; genus Argiope; species Argiope trifasciata. The sequence goes on along the minus strand of JAPMOQ010015762.1, from coordinate 1,306,038 downwards.
TGATTATTATCTTGCCTCTGAAGAGATAAAACGTAAGGTCTTATTCATGATTTTCATTATCTAATGTATCCTGCAACTTTATATTCTAATTCCATCCTTTTTTCATTTTGATGCCAATGAAGGCCAAGATGCGGCATCTTGTTTATTAAAATTTCAGTGACCTCAATTGAAATTCTTTTTCGGTCTTAATCCATAATTGTCATTTTGCTGTGGGAACTTGCTTCGATATTAGAGATATCATCTCTGTCGAAATGTATTATACTTACTCGAATGTGTTCAAGAAATGAGTAAATGAACAATGACGAGTAAAAAATATAAGATAATGTGCAGTTGGAAGTCAGCTGCTTTGTGTGCGACAAGCTTCTTATAACCTCCATTAAGCTTATTAACACTAGAAAGACGGAGACTTAGTGTATACCTATATTGCCCCAAAGCAGTCAAAATGAATGCATTGTGAAAGAATAACTAATGTGCAAAGAAATTGTTTAAAATTAATTTTTTATGTTTCTTATACTATTTACAGTCATACAGCAAGTTATTAGTAAGTATTAACAATTAAAAAAAATTATGTGCAATGTAAGTAGAAATCTTTTTATGTGTACATCTTCCGCAAACATACTTTTGACATTTTTCACATAGATTATTTGTTTTGTTTTTGTTGAAAAGTTGTATTTGATGTTTGTGTGTCCTCATTTTCTGATGACAGGCCTGGCATAAAGATTCGAATGACAAGTGACGAACAAGTGACGGTAATCAAAAAATATATAAACTGTTATACGAAACCGGAGCCGATCTGATTTCATATAATCAGATTGGCTCCGATTTCATATAAGAAATTTACTCAATTCAAAAGCCATTTCATTATTTAAATTCCAAGTAGTCAAAATGACTGCTTTTAGTCAATACAGGTATAACATATATATATATATATATATATATATATATATATATATATATATATACCGGAAATGAAAGAGGGGAGGAGGCAACTACAATGATTAATAAACGCATTTATAGGTTGCGCAAAAAGTCCCCAAATTCTAAGAAGCTGTGTCATTATATACGCAATTGTTTTTCTAACTGAAACTGAAAAGCAGTCAAAATGACTGCCTTAGGCAATCTAATGTTAACTAAAAAAAATCTTGGATTTTTTAAATAATAGTATAGGTGAAGTAGGTCTTGCTGTGTAACGATCACAATAATATACTTTTAACAAAGTTTTTAGAAACTTTTTAATTGTATTTATGGATATTTTTTATATATCTAAAGCCAAAAATGCTGGTAATTAAAGATAAAGAAATTATATAAATAAATTTAAATGGTAACTGTCTTAATTAGTGTGAAAAAAACATAAACACTTACTATTTGATCAATGATAACATTAATTAAGGATAAAAATATATAAATAAATGAATTGGAAAACGAAAAGAATAATTTTTTCCATTAAAATTATTCTGAATGAATAAAATTATATATCAGTTTAAGTCTAGCATTTATGCACAGGAAATACAAAAATATGCAGAGAAATTTTAGACAGAAAATGCAGTTTTTTTAATTTGTGGATTTAAATGTATATTTTTTATAGAAAATAATTGAATTTTGTAAATTTATTAGCATTAGATAAAGCAAATTCTGAGATTAATAGTTTATCGTTTATGTTTAAACTTTAAGCTCGGGGAATTTATTGAAACATATTATATATGAATTCAATTTTTCACTGGAAGCGTATTATTTTATATCCTAAATATAAAATAGTATTATCTGAATCATAGGAATTAATCAAAGTTCTCTTTGTTAAAAATCTTCACTCGATTCCCTTAATTTCTTTAAATCTTTTCTAATTTGCAAAGGCATTTGAAGGTATATAAAAGAGTTGTTTCAAAATAATGATATAATTGCATAACCATGGTTTTATGAAGTAATTCAAATAAAACTGAATAACTAATAATTAGTTGCATTTAATTGCGAATAACACAATTACAATTGTAGTTTGCCGCCCTGGCTTCTACGGCAACCGTTGCTCTAAAGAGTGCAAATGTGGAGCAGGATTCAAATGTGACCCTCACACAGGATGTATATTCAAATGTGACCCTCACACAGGATGTATAAAGTCTACAGAAATGTTGGGTAATATATAGTATATACTTACCACTATTGTGTCAAAAAGCTCTATTATTTTGTATTTCCTTGAATATCATGAAATTATTCAGTTTTTGCTTTTCAGAGTTTAATTATTTAGGTACCAAAATTTCTAATTAGATTTATTGAAATGCATTTATCTATCAATTGTTTCTATTATACTTTGTGCCAAATATCTTAATTTAAATAATTGCTTTTGTTGGAAGCTTTCATTTAAGTTTCTACTGCGTTAAGTTTATACGTATGACCACCTGACAGTTTTATGCAAAATGAGCTATTGCATCAGAGTGTTGACACTAGAGTGCGGATAGCTGCAAAAAGGGAATTCACAGAGAGTGAACCATCTATTGCACTGTGTTGCGCAAGGATAAGAAGAAAAAAACTTGACTTAAGCATCACGTATTTAAATTTTCACGTGACTATCTACAGCTAGTAATTTACTATCTTGTTGCAGCCGTACGTATATGAATTTAACCCATTTATGCCTAAGGTTACAAAATTGGAATTTTTGCATGAAATTTCTATATATTAGGTAAAAAATAAAATAAAAACAACTTTTATGTGAGAGGTGTTCCAAAAATGGAACAGTAAGCATAAATGGGTAAAATAAACCATTTTCCTTTTCGCTACATAGCATTTTGACTACATCTAATTCCTTTATAAGTCTGGGTTGGTCACGTTTATTCCCCCAATAACTGCCACTTAAAACATGCGCCAAATGCTTTTAAACAGCATGTTTCATCTTCTTCAAGCAAACGATTTATCCAAATGTTCACGCAAACACTGAAATAAGTTTCTGAATCATCATCTTATATCATATTCTAAACTAGCCGCCTTTGGCAACCAGCTGGTTCGCCATGGGTAATGGGTTCTAATATTTTCAATTAAATCACATATTCATTAGCCTTGAAGCCATTCCGGACATTGATTGACCTGAAATTAATATTTTCTTTAAGATGATGGACAGAAAGTTCTAAAAGTACACCTATTCCTAATAATATTCTTTACTTTTATAAATCAGATTTAACCATCGGTTATGCTTCCTAAATATTTAAAAAAAATCAATGATGTTGCCAAAATATTAAATATGTTTTTTTAAAGAAAGCGAGAAAGGGAAAAAAGTATTTAATTAAAGATACAGATATTGCAAACGATTACATAAATATGCCATTAAGTTGGGAATTCAATGCATATCCTGTCTAAATTCCATCAGGTTTACCGTAAATAAAGAAGATTTATTGAGTTAACGATATAGATATTGCAAACGATTGTAGAAACCTTTGCCTTGCGTTTATTTTTTAAAGAAAATATCACATTTTATATTTATTTTATTTTATCCAGTCACGTGCTGAAAGTTGCATTTCTGTAGATTTGATTTGCGATGATAATTTTTTTATTCGAACTTCCGGCATTCTTTTATTTTATCCAGTCACGTGCTAAAAAAACGGTTAAAATATTTCTTTAAAAATTCGTTAAAAATAGAAGCTTAAGTTATTCATTAAAACACTGACACCATTAGAAGGCTAATTTTTTAATCTTTAAATTGATATAAAAATCATGTTTATGCGATCATATTTTCGGAAGTTATAGCGGGAAAACGTCGAAATTTCGCTTAAATTTTAATTAATTCAAATTCTAATTAAAAATTCAAAAAAAGGGCTCCGAGGTGCACATTCCGGACCTCCAAGGTATACATGTACCAAATTTGGTAGCTGTAGGTCCAACGGTCTGGCCTGTAGAGCGCCAACACACACACACACACACACACATTGACCTTTATTATAAGTATAGAGTATAGAAGAACAAAATAAAAAAATCTTAGTTCAGAGTTTAAAAAAAAGGATTCCATTTTATTCCATAATAGCATCAATTTCAATAATAACATCAACTTTCTGTCAGGATATTTTTGATTATGATTTTAATTTTCAATAATATACTGTCAAGATCTAAATAAACACACCGTCAACTAAATTAACAAGCAAGTTTGTTGCAGGAAAGTAGCGACTTGCAACTTTACAAGGTAGAGACGTTGCCCACGACTAATGGTTATCATATTTTATAGAACAGAATATCCCAGAAACAACTAATTTGCATAATAAGGGAAGGTCTAGAAGGTCTTAGAAAACATAAAAAAACAAACGAAAAATCCAAACTTTGGATATAACAGCCATGGCGAGCATCGAACCCTCAAACTCTGGGTTTGGAACGCGTTCTTTGACCATTCGGCCACTGAGAACGTGGTAAGTCTTCTTTATGCAGCAATATTTATGAAGTGAGTGTATGGATTTTTATTATAATACAAAGTGTAATTATAAAACTTCATTAATGCATTCCACAGGTATTTCCGCTTTTGTAGCAAAATCAGAGTAAATCGTGCAAAAAATCGCGAACCTAACAAATATTTCATAACGAAATTTGAAATTGCTTCATTTTATAAGATATTACCACTGTATGATAATAGTATGATTAATTTTTTAAAACTAAAATGTTTGTTGTTTCAGGCTCATTCAGTAGTTCCCAGGATGTGCTGAAATTGTCCAGCATATCAGCAGCAATTCTGGTCGTCATTAGCATCTCAACCATTGCTGGGTGCATTATATGCAAGAAGAAGCGAAAGAAGTATCAGCCGGAATTGTAAGATATTTTGAATTACGAGTTCTTTTCGTGAGATATTCCATCTACCATCAAATTCGTAGTAATTCTTTTTTACAGTGCCTTTAAAAAATATCGTTTGCGAAAGCTAAAGGGTAAAACAGAAACAAGAAATATTGTTAAACAGAAATATGTAAAATAATAAGATAAGGGGAGCCATATTCAGAAAGACTCCATTATGTCCCATCTTGGATAATCACAATAAATTGCATTTCGTTTTTAGGACAGCAATAAAAATTATTTAGTCAGAAATTGCCCATAAAAATTCAACTTTAACAGCCGATTACTTTTGTCAAGTGAGGAATATTAATGTGGTTGTGATGTGATTAATGATTTCACTTCAGTTAGATCAGGATATATATATTGATTAAAAAAATAGATTAACTTTAAAAGACACTATTACACAACAAATCAAATATTTTTGTCCATAACTTCTCTAATCAGAATAATAAAGTTTATATATACGGAAATATATAGAAGAGTTTACTTGTTAAGGAAAGCAACTCGTTTGACTTAAAAGAGTGATTTTAATTGCTGTTTTTTGACTGAGGTTAGCCATCAAACTCAGAGATATAAAATTGCAGATGAAGAATAAGAATCCTCGCTTACATAATATGATGAACTATTGAGAATACCGACATCTGAAATGCTTCCGAAAAGAAGAAAACGATATATTTGAGTTACATTTATCGAATTCAAATATAAGCTTAAATCATTATATAACATAACAGTTATAACATTATATAACATAACATTATTTAACAGTTATCCGTAATTGAAAGGTTTACTGCAAAAATGAGGTAGCTCCAATTATTCAAGTTTGCAGATAACCGGCTGTAGCACCAAGTATATTGCAACAAACTAATGAGACAAACAGCTTTATCGCTTTTAACTAACGGTTGGTGCTATATCTCTTTGGCATCAAACGAACAAGTTTTTATTTTACAATATGATAGTACATGTAACTCCAAATTCCGCAATTGGAGCTCCTTCCTTTCTTTCAGCACACTTTTTAATTGCCTCGGCCAATTTCCGTCCTTGCCATCGTATTTATTTAAACTAGTATAAAATATTAAGTATCATTCGCATCCTATAGGAAGCCAATAATGATAAATAAAAAGGAATGGAAATTTAAAAATAAATGATAATATTATGGTACATTTCAATTGGAATAATATTTTATATTCATTATTTTTTTAATTAAAATTTCTATCTTTGTCCCATTTTTTTTTTTGGGGGGGAGGATTTTTTTATTTTATATTTATGGATTTTTTTTTTATTTTCAGATTTGCACTTGCAAATAAATCTGGAAGTAAGTACACAAATTTTCTCACAGATTTCATTTTTTTTAATTTCATCTGTAATTTTATCGCAATTTTTTTCAGCTATTGGTATTTCTATAAAACTCCTGACGTATTAAATTTCCACGACTGATTGAAGGAAACTAATAAATAAAGGGAACTGTAATCTACCAAAACATCTAAAACATAGGTTTTTATAAAATCTTACATTTAAATCTTTTTTCGCTATGTCCATAAAGTCTTCTTCGTTTAAAATTTAAAAAACAGTATTATAGTTTTAGTTTTAAAATGAACTGTCAGTAATTGCACAGCGTTACCTGTGGTACAACATTCAAGAGGAAAATTTTGCTTTAAAATTTAAGTCTAGCCTCCACCCAATATAACATGATCTTGTCACGCAGCATCAAGCAAACACAAAAATGTATTTATTGGGTTGTTCGGAAAGTCATTTCGTTTTTTTTTTTTTTGTCAAAATGAAAAGAAATTTTCATTTAATGAATAAATTATTTATTAAATTATAAAATTGCCATTCTGGTCTAATACCTTTTGCCATATTTTTGGTAGTAACATGATTACACGCTCATAAAAGTTTTGGTCTTTGCTGTAAAAAAAAAACTGATCGAGGTGGTTTTTGGCCTCCTCATTTGAAGGAAAAATTTTGCAAATCAGTTCTGGTACTGATGTACTGTTAACACATCTTCTCCACACATATTGGCTAATTTATTTCTGGCTTGACAGCATTTTTACCTTTTATATAGCAAAAAAGAAAAAAATGACGAAAATGCTGTTTATTGCTCTCCATATTTAAAAGGGCACCATCCAAAAACTACTGCGAAGAATCAGCTGCACTTTTTCACACTCAAGCCTTGCTATATCAGCTCTTAAAACATAAAATGATTTTGCGGTTTAAGTATGAAATTGGGTGCAAAAAATACAATTAAATCCCCTGTCGGGAAAAAACGAAATTACTTTCCGAACAACCTAATAGAAATCATCAAAAATAACTACAAAACAATTTTGTATGGCACATATTTAGAAATATTTAGACTGTCAAAAAGGTAAAAATATGATATGTTTTTAAACAAAACAATTTACTAAAAATATACAGAAGAAAAATTGTAAAAAAATTAAATTTAGAGATAACAAATAAACATTGTACTCGCTGTTCCACACATTATCAACTCTTTATAATCTGGTATGAAAATAAAATTCAGCTTCCTTCATAATATTTCTTTGTTAACTATATTGGCTGGTGATCGATTCGCCCTTCTAAAGATGAGATTTAAAGAAAGTCGGTTGCTTCGCTCACTAGAAGATGCCCCTTCCTTAAATTTGGACATTCTTTCTCTAATATTCGCTAACCGAATGTTTCTTTCCTCTATATCTTCATTATCGTGCAACAAATGGAACATTTTGGTCTATAGTTTGCTCCTTCCAAAGACGAATTTCCTTTCTTTGAGCATGATGAGTTCTGAATCGCTGTTTAAAATCGGGTGGAAACAAAAAAAAAAAATGTATCGCGTGTGCATACCACAGTTCTTTGTTTATAGTACATGTGCGGTTTCAGGTTTCCGCACATGTGCTGATGAGAGCAAGGCATATGATGGCAAGCAAAGTCTTATGCACACCTGAATCGTAGTAATAAAATAATTTAAATCGCAATTATAAAACTCCTTTTCTTAAAATTTTGTTATGAATTCAGTACACTAAAATCATAAACAATAAATTCCTTGCAAAGTGATACAAATATTTCCAATATCAGTTAAGTATTTCTCATGTTCTCGGAGCCACGAAAGCACGGTGATAAGGTCTCAGCTCGTGAACCGTTTTATATTAGGTTCGAGACCCCATTCTCCCCAAGAACCGTCGTGTAAGGGGGTCTATTTTACATTATATCCATCAAGGCCAAACGTCCTCCCGCTGGTGTGGCGTAATGTGGAGACTAAGGTGAGAGCTCAGATGTCGTCATATGACCACATTTCAAAATTACGAGGTCTATCCTCAAATAGTCATGGTGCTGCTTTGCAACCGGATGTTATTATAACTAATGTCTTTTCTTACAAACATGCAGATGCTTTCGGGAGATTTTATTTTATGCTACGTGTAGATTTCTTCCGGATCTCTTATTTAATTTCATAAAAACTGATCTCGTGCAATTTTGGAACCTTCTTTCAATCATTTTCCATTAGCTAAAATAAATAGTCATTCCTTAATTGAAGGGCAAACCCAAGCCCTTTTTTTAAATTTGATAAATTATTTCCAACATACTGAAAATGCAGTGCTATAATTTATGTGAATTATAATTAATACCAATTGTTTACCAATTTCTTTCTGCAATAAAAAATTTAATTATTTTATTATATTTTAAACGAAAAATATATTTACACTCAAGTGATTATGATGCTATGGTGCAAGATTCTCATTAAATCAAAGCTACATTGTAAATTGCATTCGCAGCTCACTGTAATCGCTAAACGGAATGCAAAATTGATAATTTGGATGACGGAGTTAATTTTCGGTTGGATAGATTTTTAAAAGTTCACACATTATTTAAACTCAAATCTCTTTGTAGTATCTTATATTGTGAAAAATAATCTTATTGTGAGTATTTGACTCATATATGAATCATTACGGAACTTATATATATATATATATATATATATGTGTGTGTGTGTGTGTGTGTGTGTGTGTGTGTGTGTGTGTGTGTGTGT